>SNQJ01S0001957.1:398393-421758 GCA_010110895.2 Picea sitchensis | reverse complement strand
CATGTTGGGTACATGGTTGAGACAAGTAGTTAATGAGTTGGCACATACATGAGGTGTATAGTTGATGATGTTGGTACATCTTGATGAGTCATAGTTGATGAGTAGTTGATACATGATTGGTACATACTTGGTACATGGTTGGATGCACTTGTTTATGGTACAGGTTGTTTACATGTTGTTTGGTACAGGTTGGTGCATGGTTGATGCACTTGTTTATGGTACAGGTTGATTACAGGTTGAGGTATAGGTTGATGCATGGTTCAGGTTTATTGGTATAGTTTGTTTGGTGCAGGTTTATTGGTATAGGTTTATAGAAGTATATCTCAAAGTGATAGTGTGACAGTGGTTCCATCATTCTACTTATACGCCAGGGCAGTTGGACGGGGCAAGGACAGGTGGTTGTAGCCACCTTTCGGTTGTAGCCAGAGAACATAGGGGGTTGTAGCCTCCTTCTGGTTGTAGCCAGAGAATTGGGGAGTTGGAACTTCCCTCAGGTTGTATCTTGAGAAACTAGGGAGTTGGAGCCTCCTTCCAGTTGCAGCTGGAAAACAAAGGAAGTTGGTGCTTCCAATGAATGTAATTCTTCAAGACATATAAAAAAATAGCATTACATGGTTTTCTCCCACTTTGGATTTCCACGTAAAACACCGATGTATTGTGTATGTGTATAATTGTTCATTTGTTCATTGCTTATTTACTATGCAGTTATTGGATGATAATGCTACATTGATATAACACTTGGATCATATGGTTAAAAAGGATTAAATTTCTCTATTATTGATTCACCCCCCTCTCAGCAATCCAACATCTAGTAGGTTTGAATCACATTATAATTACCAAATACAGCTTCAATCTTTCCCCAAGTTTTATCTGGGCCATCAATTCCTTGAAGGTGAAACCTTCAATCAAGAGAGATGAACATTTTGATTCATCTGTGTCCTTCATCATTCTTATTTTCCCATTTTGTTTTGTTTTCGACATCAGTGGGAGCTTATTATTTTCCCAAGGTAATCCAATACAACAGTTTACTTCTTAGCACATCCTTCATATGGGATTTCCATTAGAAATAGTTGGTACTGGTAAGAAAAAAAATCACTTGAAGAAGCCCTATTACAATATACAGATAATATGGATTCAAAATATGAAACCGATAGCCTAGATGGAAAGATCTCGAAAAAATAAGTTGTTTCCAAAAAAATAGCATTGAAAATGGACTTCAAATGTGAAAGTTATGCCATTTTTAAAAAAAATGCATAAATAGTAACCAAAGAGCCAAGTGGCAAGTAGATGTTGGTCCACGTGGTGATGCCCCTCTTTCTCTAAATTTGCCTATGAGCTCATTTTTCTCAATAAGTTACTTATGAAGTGACCCACTTTTATAGAATAAGTGAAAATTACTTTTACAATAAAGTGACTTTATAAGTGAAAGTTGCATGCAAAAAAATAACTTAAAAATAAAATATTAAAGTTGTTTTATAGTGATTCATTTTTATAAGTTAAGCGAAATGCATTTTACAATAAAACTGAGAAATAATTCAAGTTTTCATGAACTATGCCCCACTTTTATAGAATAATTGAGAATCATTTTTAAAATGAAGTGACTTTATAAATGAAATGCAAAAAAATAACTTAAAAATAAAATATCAAAGTTATTTTATAGTGATTCACTTTAATAAGTTAAGTGAAATACACTTTACAATAAAACTATGAGATAATTCAAGTTTACATGAACTTTTTCAAAATGCAACTTAAAAAAGAGATTGGTGGCCTTTGGTTATGGAAGAAAGCTAAGATTAAGGAAAGAAGGTGAAGCACAAACTGTGCGGAAGGCACATTGATTGATATTGGGTCGAAGTGATCAAAGAAGCAGAAAAGAAGGAGCGAAGTAAGAGAAAGCTAGTCGTGGAACGAGAAGATCAAGGATGACAGTTCAACAAGGAAGATAGATTGTGGACAACTCAGCAAGCGGAAGAAGACCTCAACAAGTGCTTTGGAGAACCTCACGGGAAAGAAGGAACGACAGGCTGGCGAAGCCCTGAAAATGCGGGTCAAGTTGACCTAGGGTTTTGGTATCTATGGTTTTGACACTTAGACGTTGTTCATTGTAATGTATAAATAAAGGTCTAGAGGACCTGGGATGGGTTGTTGTTGTTGTTGTTGTCGTTATTGTGGATGATCATTGTTGTTGATACTATTGTGTATTGAGAGAGAGAGAGAGAGTTTTTGGGTGTGAGAGAAGTCTATATTGTAAGATCTTTAGTTGGGTGCGAAGATCAACCCTGCAGCTAGGTGTGCAGGGAGGGGAGATAGAGAGGAGAGAAAGAGAGAGAGATCTGCAAGCTAAGTGCGCATATAGAACTGTATGTTTTCACCTAATATCAAGAAACACAGTTCTATGGACGTAGCCCTAGGGAGAGGATGAACCACCTATATCTTGTTGTTCTGTGTGATTGATGTTGTGTTCTTTTGCTTTATGTCATTCTGTTATTGTATCGTTGTGTTAGATCTGAAACATAGCTTGCATAGTAGGCCTAAAGGAGATAAAGAGTAACTAGATCCATGTGTGTTGTTGCCTTTTATCCACTTTGTATTTCCTATGGTTGTAGACACATGTGTCCTGCAACCCCCTATTGCTACTTCGAGTGAGACTGCATCTGCTTTGTAGTTGTTTCCAAAAGGGCCAGTAGTTAGGGCTTGTTGGTGCGCTATTAGAGAAGAACCTTGGGTCTGCCCCTGTGCCAACAAATGGTTCTATTGTCAGGATCGGGATCTTCCTGAGGGAATGTCAAGGTGGTTTCCATCGAAGACAGAGATTCATAAATTGATAGAAGACCAAGAAAAGGACTTCGTTGAAGCTCAGAATAAGAACCTTGATATTAGTACAGAGGATTGGTTGGGAAGGTATATCTTTACTGATATACACGAGATTTTATTTAGAGGAATTCATAAGGAGTTATACGAGTGGTTAGCCAGATTAGCAGATACCCAGTTTGAAATCAGATCTAGACCACATGTGGTTTGGATGTCAGCGTTGATCAAGAAGATTAAGAGATTTGATAACGTTATGTCAAGAGCAGAAAATCATTGGTTTGATATCACCATTGGAGGGTACATTACCGAGTTTGTTATTGACAGGGTAGAGTCATATAGCCAAGCAGAGAGGTATTTCTTTAAAGGACTGAGAGGAAAAATTTTACACTTTTTGAAGTTGAAGATCAAGATGTTATTGCATGAGAAGAACATCTCGAAGATATAGTAATTGGTTGGATTGAAGAGCTAATGTTCAAAAACTCAGACAGCGACACAGAGGTGGGACATACGTGCAGTGGGAGAACCTTCAGAGAGATTCCTCTAGTAAACTGGTTTGAGCAGAGCCACAGACCACTAGCACGAGATGAAGGGTTCTACGGTGGAGAAGAAGAAGAGCTATTGAACGAAGAAAAGCCAGGATCCGCTGGAGCAGAGGAAGAGAAGACTAAAGAACCTCACCGAGAAGAATCAGAAACTTCAGGAACTGTGTTGACTGTCGAAGTAAGTACTATTACTCCTCATATTATTTTAGCAGCGTTAAGTAACTAGAGTAGTTAGAGTTATCAGAGCACTATTAGCAGCAGTTCGGTACATACTCAGTCAAGAAACCTAGGAAGATCTATGGCAAATGAAATGAGGCTACCTATATTTAGAGGAGATGGATTTGAAGATCCTGATCAGCATTGGTTCTTATGCGAGGATGTATGGAGTATTAAGCAAGTCAATGATGAAGCAGTTAAGAGAGATCAGTTTAGTACTACCCTGAGAGACCTCGCACTGAGTTGGTACATGAATTTTGTTAACAGAGTTGCACAGCCTAAACTGTTGAACGAGATCAAGACTGTGTTGAGTGCATAATTCAAGAAACCCAAGTCGGAATCACAATGCATTACAGAACTGGAAGAAATCAAGCAGAGAGTAATTGAACCTGTTTGGGAGTTTAATCAGAGGTTTAAGACCTTGACAGGTCGATTGAGTTTTCATATCCCAGACGAGCAGAACAAGGAATGGTTCATTGCTTCCCTCCTACCACACATCAGAGTTCCTCTAATGCAACAGAAGGTTGCTTTGTAGGCTTAGGCGTTGGACATCGCCATGAAACTAGAATCATCCCCTATGGGAGAATCCAGCTTAGGTATGAGTCAAATTTTGAGTCAGCTAACTAGCTTATCTCTGCAGGTCGAAGATATGAATAAAGACAAGGAAAAAGATAAAAGAGACGAGATCTGGTGTATCAGGTGCAAATCAGAAGGCCACGATAAGGAGCATTGTCCCGTATTTCATGAGTACTTTGCCTCTGGGGATCTGAGCCCTTTGAAGCAGGTTACGCTACCCTGGTGTAAGGTATCTAGAAATAGACATCGCCCTGGTGAATGCTATTACATACAAAAATATCTCCAAACACCTACAAACCTTTACTGCACATTCTGTAAATCTGTGGGGCATGATGAGAAAGATTGTAGGGCTTATGACCTCTTGCACTAAAGATCAAGAGATACATATAGGATTCAAGACGAAGTATAGCAGGAACGAAATGCTACGCAGTTTAACTCTCTAGGAAGAGGAAACTTCAACCCTTGCGATGGATTCAGAGGAAGAGGATGAGGAGGAGGCATGGGTCGAGGTCGAGGTCAGATCATTTGTTATAATTGGGCACAACCAGGTCACTTGGCAAGGGACTGTCAGAACCCTTGTACCACTTGAAGCTACTACAACTCATTTGAACATGTCATTGAATATTTCCCTATGGTGTTAGCCAAGCTTTAGGAGAGACTAGGAGGAAACCAACAAGTAAAACTAATCTCAGCATAACCTCGTGGAGAGGATCCTAGAGTCACTATTATCACTAGAGGAGGCGTTGTTACAGGAGAAGACAGAGTGACCCCAGGAAATACTATAGAAGAATCAAGGGTCAGAAGAGCTGCAGAGAAGACATGAGAGTTTGATCCGAGGAAAGAAAAACAGACGTTTGAAGAAGCAAGAAGAGAATTTTGAGGAGATCAGGCTTCTTCTTCAAAGGCACAACTAGAAGTGAGAGAATGTGGGATGTCACTGACATTCAATCAGTCTGCATCACCGGGAGAAGGAAAAGAGGTAAGCAAACTTCTTAGTTTCTTGTATGCGTTCATTGATTTGATTAAGGACGAAAGAGCCATACAAGAACTACAACACTTGATCCGACAGTATGAACCAGGGAAGGTAGACCCTTTGTTGAATAGAGAAGTACATCAAGTATCCAGAAAGAGAAGGACAAATAAGGAACTACACATTAATGCTTAGATTAGAGATTATGACATAGATTATGTGGTCCTTGACTTAGGGTCACAAGTCAATGTTATGACGAAGCATACCTGGGCATTGATGGGAAAACCTAAGTTAATTTGCTTCCCTATCATGTTTAGGATGGCTAATCAATAGGCAGTGAGCCCCTTTGGAAGACTGGAGCATGTTCTTGTGGACATCGATGGGGTAAGGATATTTTCGGATTTCGAGGTGATTGAGATAGTTGATGATAGTTGTCCTTATCCTGCGTTGTTAGGAATTGATTAGGCTTTCAATAATTCTATTGTTGTTGACTTAAAGAAAAGAAGAATGACATTCGAAGGTGATGGCCTTAGGGTCATTGCACCTCTGGATCCTAATGAAGGTCGCAGATACACAGAACCCATCAGAGAAGAAGATTGTGCTTACGAACTAGAGAACATATATAAATTGACAGCAAGACAGCAAGATTACATTAATCCTACAACATATGTGAACTTAAGCTAGTGAAGTGACAGCGCGTGCTCATCAGATTCGGAAGAAGCACTAGAGAATTGGCAGAAAAAAATGTATGAAGTTTCTACGAGAAGGTGTGCTAGATTGAATAGGGAAGTTCGTTGGATTGGCACAGAAGTAAACAATCTGCCCACATTTGATGGTTTAAATCATTTAGAAACATTATTGTCAGAATTTGAAGAAATTGTACCAGTACAACAGCGACTGTTGGCACTAGATGAAGCTTTCAAAGCAACGCCATCAAGATGGTGGGGAACCCATAAGAAGAACATTGTGGACTGGGTGCAATGTCGCACTTTGATGACAATGCACTTTTCAAAACAAGTCGAAGGGTGTGAAGTTCAATACATAGGTCAAAGTTGTCCGAAGGACCATGTGCGAAGTCGTGAGGAGGCCTGGAGCAGCATCCCTCAAGAGCAGTGGGTGCATAAATTCATCAACACTTTGGACACAACGCCTATTAATTGGTACCTTCAAGCAGAATTGTGCCTTACCACTTCATATTGGTACGATATGACTCAGAACTTTGTAGCTACATTTTTATTTGAAAGTCAGTACCCCTCAGTAGATCAATATTTACAAGTTGTAAGATAGAAATTATTTGAGGAGGCACCTAACCTTCCTTTGGAGCAAGAAGAAGATGAATGGACTGCACCACTTCAGAAATTGCAAGGTTGTTACAATAATCAATGTTGATCAAGATGATGATCCTAGGAATGTGAACATCGCAGAGATAGAAGGACAGAGAGACGTAGAAGGACCAGGAGTCGAAATACATTTTATTGGACAGCCAATCAAAATCAAGAAAGTCAATATTGGAACAGAGCAAGCACCTAAGCTCGCAAATGTTGGAGATTATTGGGATGATGCCACTATTAACAAGATCACAGAACTACTGCATGAGTATCAAGACTTGTTTCCAACCAAGTTCACCGACATGAAGGGAATTAAAGGGCCAATGGGAGAGATGAAGATCCCCTTGAAACCAGATGCAAGTCCAGTCAAGCAGAGACCTTACAGACTGAATCCCAATATAAGCAGAAAGTCAAGATTGAATTAGACAGAATGTTGGAAGCAGGAATCATAGAACCTGTTGAAGAGTCAGAATGGATTAGCCCTATGGTGGTCCAAGATAAGAAGACGAGAGATATCAGAATGTGTGTAGACTTGAGGAAATTGAATGATGCATTTTTACATGATCCATTCCCTACATCGTTTACTGACAAAGTGTTAGATAATGTGGGAGGACAGGCAGTTTACTCCTTCATAGATGGATTTTCAGGTTATCAACAGATCAGGATTGCTAAGGAAGATCACCATAAGACCACATTTGCAACAGAATGGGGATCCTACCAGTACACAGTGATGCCTTTCAGACTGAAGAATGCACCAGCCATCTTTTCAAAGGTGGTGGTCGAAGCATTCAAGGAATTTTTACATAAATTTTTGGAAGCATATTTTGATGATTGGATTGTTTTTAGCTTATTGAAAAATCATATTGAATGTTTAAGACTAATGTTGGATAAGTGCGGGCAATGTCAGATTGCCCTAAACCTGAAGAAGTGCATTTTTTTTCACCCTTTGGAGTGTTGCTGGGCCATATTGTGTGTAAGCAAGGGTTGTTGGTAGATCCTTCCAAGATTACCATCATTGTTGATCTACCTCTGCCTACTTCGGTTAGACAGTTGCGCACTGTGCTGGGACATACGGGATACTACAGAAAGTTCATCAAGGGCTATGCAAAGATAACAACACCTATGGAGAAGTTATTAGAGAAAGATTGCCAGTTCCAATGGTCAGAGGAATGTCAACAGAGCTTCGACACATTGAAACAGAAAATGGTCACTGTGCCCATTCTAGTTTTCCCAGATTGGAGTAAGGAATTCCATGTACACGTCAATGTGTCATCTATTTCATTAGGAGCGGTGTTAGCACAACCAGGAGCAGGAGATATTGACCATCTGTTAGCCTTTGCTAGCAAGAAGCTATCTACAACTGAGAAAAATTACACTACCACTAAGAGAGAAGGTTTAGCCATGGTGTATGCGCTGCAGAGTTTTGTCACTACTTGTTGGGAGGACACTTTAAGATGTTCATTAATCACTCTTCATTGAAATACCTAGTCAACAAGCCAGTGTTGGGGGGAATAATATGCAGATGGCTATTGTTATTCTAGGAATATGATTTTGAGATTGTGGTCAAGCCAGGAAGAATGAACAAGGGACCTGATCACTTGTCCAGATTAGAGCATGGAGAGGAACCTACTAGTTTGGAGGATACACTACCATATGCACAGTTGTTGGCCATTAGAAATTTTGATGATCACTTCACTGAGATAGTCTAGTTCCTATCAACAGGAATGGCACTTCACGAATATACAATCATTCAGAAGAAACAGTTGGTAGTTCGCGCTACAGATTTTTCACTTATAGTTGGGTAGCTATACAAGATGGGACCTGATGAGATTTTAAGGAGATGTGTTATGGAGGCAGAGAGACCACTGATTCTGGCAAAGGCACATGAGGGCATCGCAGGAGGACACTATGCAGGGAAAGAAATAGCGCAGAAGATTCTTAGAGTTGGCCTCTGGTGGCCCACTTTGCACAAAGATGCTAAGGAATACTACAGCGCATGTGATGTATGCCAAAGGGTTGGGAAACCTTCAAGAAGAGATGAGATGCCTTTAGCACCTCAACTAACTTTATAGGCCTTTGAGAAATGGGAAATTGATTTCGTGGGACCTATCAACCCACCAAGGAAGTGCACAGGAGAAAGAAACATTATCACTGCAACATAATATTTGACTCGATGGGCAGAAGCAAGAGCAGTTAAGGACTGTAGTGCAACTACATCTACGGGATTCATATTTGATGATATCATAACTAGATTTGGATGACCGAAGCTCCTTATGAGTGATCAAGGTACACATTTTATTAATAAGACTATTGAAGCCTTGACTCGGGAATTTGATGTTCACCATCAGAAGAGCACTCCATACCACCCACAAGCAAATGGGATGGTCAAAGCTTTCAATAAGATCTTGGAGACAACGCTAACGAATATTTGCAGTGTGAATAGAGATGATTGGGATTTGCAAGTACCAGCAATATTATGGGCCTATAGAACCACTTGCAAGAAGTTGACAATGCAGACTCCCTTTAAGTTGGTTTATGGTCTAGAAGCAGTCGTACCTATGAAATATTTAGTTCCTAGCTTAAGAATTGCAGCATTTACAGGTATGGATGACATAGGCGTTGTGCAAGACAGACTTGCGCAGTTGGTAGAACTGGAAGAAGACATATTCATTGCAAGATTTCACCAACAGGTACAAAAGGAACGAGAAAAGGCCTACCATGACAAACATATCAAGAAGAAAGCATTTAAGCAAGGAGATCTGGTATTGGTATACGACAACAAGTTCATGAAGCATCTAGGGAAGTTCGGGACACATTGGCTTGGGCCATATGAGGTTGACTACGTTACAGAAGGAGGAGTTGTGCAACTGAAGAATTTGAAGGGAGAATGGAAGGAAGGTTTGGTAAATGGGAGCTGGTTGAAATTGTACTACGACAATTGGTTGCCTCGCATCTCTCAGTAAAAGCATAATAAGAAGGGTCTAGGTACCAGGTGCAGTTGAAATTGGGTACCAGACATAGAAAAAACAGTCTGCACAAGGAAGGGAGGAACAGAGAAGAGAGTTCAAGCTTCTCTGCGTAGTCTGGAAACGAAGAGAAACAGAACGTTCAGACCTCCATCGCCTCGGGACGAGTCACATGTGAGTGTTGGGGGCTTGTTGGCCCTTGGTTATGGAAGAAAGCGAAGATTAAGGAAAGAAGGCGAAGCACGAACTGCGTGGAAGGCACATTGACTGATATTGGGTCAAAGTGGTCAAAGAAGCAGAAAAGAAGGAGCAAAGTAAGGGAAAGATATATGTGGAACGAGAAGATCGAGGATGACAGATCAACAAGGAAGATAGATCGTGGACAAATCAGCAAGCATAAGAAGACGTCAACAAGTGCTTTGGAGCACCTCGTGGGAAAGAAGGAACGACAGGTTAGCGAAGCCCTGAAAACGAAGGTCAAGTTGACCTAGGGTTTTAGACCTAGGGTTTTGGTATCTAGGGTTTTGACACCTAAACGTTGATCATTGTAATGTATATATAAAGGTCTAGAGGACCTGGGATGGGTTGTTGTTGTTGTTGTCGTTATTGTGGATGATCATTGTTGTTGATACTATTGTGTATTGGGCGAGAGAGAGAGTTGTTGGGTGTGAGAGCAGTATATGTTGTAAGATCTTTAGCTGGGTGCACAGGGAGGGGAGATAGAGAGGAGAGAAAGAGAGAGAGATCTGCAAGCTAAGTGCGCAGATAGAACTGTATGTTTTCACCTAATATCAAGAAACACAATTTTGTGGATGTAGCCCTAGGGAGAGGGTGAACCACGTATATCTTGTTGTTCTATGTGATTGATGTTGTGTTCTTTTGATTTTTGTTATTTTGTTATTGTATCATTGTGTTAGATCTGAGACATAGCGCGCACAGTAGGCCTAAAGGAGATAAAGAGTAACTAGATCCATGTGTATTGTTGCCTTAGATCCACTTTGTATTTCCTCTGGTTGTAGACACCTGTGTCCTGCAACCCCCTATTGCTACTTCGGGTGAGACTGCATCTGCTTCACAGGTGTTGCCGAAAGGGCTAGTAGTTAGGGCTTGTTGGTGTGTTGTTAGAGAAGAACCTTGGGTCTGCCCCTGTTCTCAAAGACTTGAACTCAAGACCTCTTATTAAAGAAAACAACTTTCAATCAAGTGAACTAATGCAAGACACATTATAATTCTCAAGAATGAGGACGAGGGTGTTGTTGTTGTTGGAGTTCCGCCTCAAAGTGTGTTTGTTATCCTAAAAACCTTTGTTTCCATGTGTTCATACAAAAACAAGTGAAATTTTGAAAAAAAAATCTAAATCTCAACAACAATGGGGTTAGATCTCGGTTAGCTTACCCAGAAAATAAAAGTTTCCTCTTTGTTTCTGATTTGTTAGGCTCGCGTGCAGCGCTAAGCAAAGAGCATGTGCATAGAAGAAAACATTTTTCACTATGTTTCTGATTTGTCTAGATCACACAAAGCATACAACAAAGAGCATATGTAAACTGGAAAGAGTAGCAACCTGGAAATAAAAACATAAAACTGAAATATTAACTCTGTAAAAAAAATCAAAAATAGGGTATTTAGGCTTTATACTTCCAGATCTGACTAAAATGGCTCTAACTTGGAAAAACAAAAACATTTTCGAGTGAAACAAAAAAAAATTATAACTGAAAAAAGTGTTTTGGACACAATGGAAGAGTCCTCTCTGCCCAAAAATGCAAGAAAATAGAAAAAAACATAAATGTGGCAACACAGCTTTAAGATCTCGATCTACAATAGAAGCAGGTCTTCAAACAAGCTCCAATACCATGTTTGAAAAAACAGAGTATTCCAACAGAGGGTGAACACCTTCACTTGAAGTGGGAAACATTCAACAACCCCAACTAACGTGGCCACTTGAGGCAATATATTAATGCAAAAGAAAAATATTTTACAAGATATTTTCTTACAATTGATCATCAGCAAATGACCCTCCATGCTCTTTAAATAGAAATCATGGACCAATTGGGTTAAGCCATGGATCATTGTAAATCGAGGAGAATATGAGTCGTCGGATCACTCTATGTCTAAAACATATCGTGATCGTCGGATTACATAATTACAAATGCATACTAAAGAAAAACACTTTTACCTAAAAACACATTAGACCAAATTAATCTTAACTAACTCCTAAATATCTAAATATCCTAACATTTATGTTATATTTTTTATTTGCAAAACTAAAATTTCTTTTATTTTATTTTATTATAATTATAATTATATTATATATAATTTTATTGTTTTATATTTACATTACAATTATTTTATTATATCATATTTAAATTATATTTATTTTTTATTATTTCATATTTACATTAGAATTATTTTATGTTATAAACACGGTTATTGAAAGACCTCGTCTCTTTTATAGTTTTATAAGTAAGAGGAAGTTAAGAGGTGAAAAAAACCTACATGTTAGCATAGAAATTCAATTTAAAAACTTCAAATTGAATTCTTTGTAACCCTGAGCATTGTCATAAACAAAATTAAAACTGGTTGAATATGTATTGGCTTCTAGGTTTTCTAGTTTAACATAAATAAAAGAAAGCACTATATAGCATATCATGATATATGGCCCTTATATTATATAAAAGTTAAAAGGAACATCTTTAAAAGGAGATTGATTCTTAGTAATTAAAACTTTTTGAAATAAAACATTAAAAAAATGGAATCTCAAAGGTAGAGTTGAATTTGAGCATTTGTACGTTATGTTTTCTCTTCTTCCAAGGAAACGGGATGTTGGGAGTACTCATTAGCGTGATGTCTACTTCATTTTTTGGAGTCTAATCCGAACCTTAGAGGGTTTGTAGCATAAAATAATATTTATCGTGGAGTTGGAGTAGCTTTTCCTTATTTTCTTTTAGAAGGGGTTGCTTCTCTTTAACATTGAATTGAGGTGAGAAGCAATCATCTTTTTAGTGTGCAATAGATGTTCGGGTCAAGGTGTACTAGGTGGTCCTACTTCATGAGAACCATGTGGTTGGTATGATATGGACAATATCCTCATCTATCTTTCTTGTTTCTCCCCTCGAAGCAATCCATGATACCTTCAGCTTCAATGGTTCTTCCCTTGGTTTGAGTTTGTCTAGGTTTATCTTTGTAGTGTGTGTTGTGAGAAGGTGATCAATCATTTCTTTTGGGCTTGGGATGGGGTGGATCAGCGTTCTTTTCTCCAATGACTAGTGCTCTTTCCAAATAATTTATTTTGCTTTTTTCTTGAGGTGTCTAACCTAAAAAACTAGAATAGGTACTTGATATTCCATTTGTGGTCATGCACTTCCTTTCTTAGCCTTTATCTCGTTCTTCTTTGTTTCTCTTGAACTAACTAGGTTTTGATGCTTATTGTGCAAATAAAAGGCAATGGGGGAATCTATTTGATCTGGAGTGTGGTTAATCATTTGGAGGATGTTAACTTCCAAAGCTAGGTGACTATAAACCCCATACCCTTGAGATCAACATCATGCATTTGAAAGCTATGATTTTGTGGCATGTCAATGTCATCATGGTCGTGTGAGGTCCTAGCCCGACATTGTGCCCTATCCTAAGCTTATATTTTCCTTCTATGGTTTTATTCATCTCCTTTACATCTAGAACTTTCATGAACTGAGCTCTTGTGAAGAATGTTATAACCAAATAATGTGTGCAGACTAACTTCATCCCAAATCCTTTAATGAGTGTCGTCTTCCTATATAATATATATTTTCTTATTACATCTTCCTATGTAATATCTATTTTCTTATTGCAGATGTCACCTTCTACAATCAAATGGTGGTCATGGCTACCAATGGATAGTATGACAAGCACATCACATTGTATCCCCAAATCCTCATCCAAATTTATATCTCATTTACAATTAATTATTATATTAATTAAATAACATTAATTTTAATTTCTAAAAAATTATAATCAAATCCCCACAACTTAACTTTTAAGTGATTCATTTTAAATATAGTAATTATTATACTTTAAATATAGTAATTATTATACTATATGTCATAATAGCAATGTCTAAAAAAATATAAACAAACCTAAGCCTCATTATTACATAAAACTCTAGTTAACTTCATTGTCTAGATTATAATAAAAAAAATATTAAAATAACCCCGTTGTCATGATGATACTAAAAAGAATTATAAAGTATTATCTTATATAAAGATAAAATAATTTATTATTTTATTATTATTTATTATATATATATATATATATATATATATATATTTTAAAGAATTATAGAGTATTATGTTATATAAAGATAAAAGAAATTATTATAAAGAATTATAGAGTATTATGTTATATAAAGATAAAAGAAATTATTATATATATATATATATATATATATATATATATATATATATATATAATTTAAGTTATTGTCAAACTAACAATAACCATTTTAAGGGTGATTATTATAACAACTAGTTTAATTTATTTTTATATCACATCTCAATAAATACGATAACAATAATCATTTCAAGGATGATTGTCACAACCAGTTTAATTTATTTTTATATCACATTTCAATAAATATGATGATGATTTCATGTATAAATTTATACATAGCTTGATGTGCTAGTCTAAGTGCTTGAGTTCTTTGAGCTTTTTGCAAGAGGTCTAGGATCAATCCCTCATGTTGCCTTACTTTTTTATGTGCCTCACTCAATGTCTCTACCAAGCAAACACTATAATTAGTGCCAATAATACAAATTTCCTAGAACATAATGCTCAAATGAAGACTTTCAATTCTTTGAGCATGGTGGCTAGGGTTTCCTCCTAGCCATTCACCACCACCTTTGGATCTATGACCTCTCCCCAAAGATGACCTCCTATAGTGTCTCAGTAGACGATGTAGATCATCTCTCCCTTCTCATGGACTCCCTCCTCCTCGTGGATAGTAGTTCTAGGTATGGTAATGGCCTTTGGTTTAGTGGCCTATGAGAAATACAACTAAACATGTCATTAAGAAAAAGTTGGAGTTACATTGCTTTTAATATTTAGCACTGAGTTTAGCACTAGGTTTAGTCTCAAGTTTAGTGTTGGGTTTAGCAATAATTGTATGTAAATTAAAATTTATGGAAATAAAAACAAAAAAATTGTAAAAAATGAATAACAGTAAGGGAATGATGGGATTTGGACCTAGGTCACTTGTCAAAAGGCAGGAGCTCTACTTAAGTTACATTCCCACAAAACTAAAAGTGTATATCTTAACTGAAACTAGAGTAACTTAGTGCAAATCAAAATTTATAGAAACAAAACAGAAAATGATTAAAAAAATGAAAATAAAAATGGAAAATGGTAATAAAACATTGGGATTTGAACCTAGATCACTTGCCAAAAGGAAAGAAATCTACTTCAGCTACAATCCCACAAAAAAATTGTCATTAAAAGTGCATATTTGAGTTGAAACTAGCCTAATCTATGCATGCAAACAAGTGAATAATGGAAAATTAAGATAAATATCAACACTTAATAGTAAAGAAGTAAAGAGAGACAAATGGGTGTTGGGATTTGAACCTGGATCTCCATATGAGGATGCAAGGGACTTCCTTAGGTTGCACCCATGAATTGGATATGTGCATTAAATTGACTCCCCAATATGTTATTTTTTCTTTTTCCATTAAACCTGCAACAAAAAAACAATAAACATTAGCAAAATAATAAAGGAAAAGCAAAGTAAAAGAGGATGGAAGCAAGAGAAGGGAAGGGGGAATCCATTACCTTCCTCATGAAGGTTCCTCCATGCATGAAACCTTAAACCTGCAACAATAAAGAAAAAATCATTTGAAAATCACTAAAGTAAAAGAAAAACAAAAGAGGAATGAAGATAAGGGAAGGGAGAATATCTTACCTTCATCGTGAAGATTATGTTGATGATTGCAACTATGTGAGACATTCTCCAACTTACAAACCTATGAGACGTGGATCATTGCAGTTATGTGAGTCTTTCTCTCATCTTACAAACCTGAGAGAAAGCCCCTAAGAAGGGTACGTGGTTCTTGCCTGAGACTGAGCTAGAACGTAGAGATGACCTCCTCCATTCAGAGAGTTGAGAAGAACTCCGGATGATTATCCAGTGGGAAAGGCGATCTGTTGAGTTAGATGTGCCTATGGTTGAGCACAAGGTGAACATGTGAAATACCAAAGTGTTGGGTGCATCGTCAGGAGAACGGAAATGAAGATGATGTATTAGCCTCCTCTGAGAAACAGAGTTGACGATAAACTCCAGATGATTCTCATGTGTGAGACAGAGGGAAAGAAGATCTATTGAGTGGATGTGCCTGTGGATGAGCACAAGTGAACGTGTGAAGAATTGGTTCTTTTTTGTAATGCAGTGAGCCAAAGATATGGACATCCCTATGGATGTGCCCCTAGTGGATGAGCACTAGTGGGTGTGTAATATCCCTCGCTATATTTTTCAAGAGTCAGACCTACCTGTAACCCTATTTGTAATGTAAAGGGTACAGGTCGGCCCCACCTTAATGTGATTAATAATTAATGTAAAAGATAATTAATATGGAAATTATTAATTATATTTTGAGTTATTGAGGTCGGCTCTATTGTGCCAATAGACACATCATTTGATTTGACAAGTCTTATATAAATAAAGGTGAATCCCCATTGAGGAAACACACTTTTCATTGTGTCATCTCATGATTTCAAAAGTTGTGGTATGAAATTATGAGAATTGCAGCACCCTCTTGTGTGCTAGTTTTTGGTGATGGTGTGGGAGGGCTTTCTCTTCACGAATATAGCAAAGGATTGGCTGGATTTTCTTCCCTTGTTGAGAAGGGTTTCCCAGGATACTTCTTGTGTACTTGTGCATGGATCTTCTTCTTGTGATATTGGTTTGTTGTAGTAGTTATGGTTCCAATAATTGTTAACAGAAAATTAAAAGGAATACATGAGCCATAGTTCACTAAAATCTAATAGATTCCTCCATAAAACCTTAGCTTCCATGCATGAAACCCTAAATTTGCAACAACAAAACAATAACAAACATTAATAAACCAATAAAGGAAAAGTAGAGTGAAGGAAAAAGCGGAAGGGAGAATTCATTACCCTCCTCATAGAGGTTCCTCCATAAAATTGAAACCCTAGCCGCCATGAGGATAAAACCGTGAGAGAGGAAACCCTAAGGGAGAAAGGAGGAGAAGAGAATAGAGAAAGAAAGGAAATGGGAAAAGAATAAGAGACTACGGTTTGAGGGGGTTTTGTAAGGGAAAAAAAGATATTTTAATTAAAACGATAAAAATACTCTCACACTCATAAGCATTGAGATGAGTGTCTTATTTTTAGCCCTCGATTTTTTTCAAATTTCTTTTTGAAAAGTTTCATCCACTTTTATTTAGTTAGTCAAGAAACCTAGTGTTAAATTTGGCACTAAACCTGGCACTAAATCCTAAATTAAATACAACATAATAAGCAATAAGTTTAGAGTCAACTAGTGAAATAACATCGAGTTTAGAGCCGTCATGTGAAATAGCATCAAGTTTTCATCAAAAATACAAAAAAAAAATCACTAAAAAGGTAAAGGAAACAAAAAAACAAGTTGAGAAGGACGCAGATCAGATAGTTTTGAAGTAGTGGGGGCACCTTTGGCCTCCTCAAAGTCATAAGGTTTCCCTTGCAAATCACTCCTCTGGTTAGTACAAAAAAAATCCTCCATTGCCCTCCTCTCCCATGGGTTCACATGACCCTCTCTCTTCGAAGGGCATTCCAGCATCTCTAGGAACTAGTTGGACCTCCTCCCCGGTCAAGGTTCCCTTTGGGTTATCCTTCAAGGATGCAGTAATCAAAGGGAACCTAAGAGATGGAAACCCCCAACTCCCTAGGATATGCATGGTAAATGAAGCCTTGACCCCATCCATATTTGTAACAAAATATGCAACGAAATAGTCTAAATTCTACTAAGAAAATGGGCTTATGTGCAAGTTCAATGGACTTCGGTCCATGTTGGTAGACCTTCATCAATGGATTTATTGCACCTAAAAACCAAAAATGAATGAAGAAGCATACATCTACCCATCTGCAAAAGGTTTCTTTATTGTGAAATTTGACTTTGTTGAAGACAAAGATTAGATCCTAAATTTTGGGCCTTGGTGTAATGTCCCCAAGGCCGAGCCCTGATGTAAAGCTTGCATTATGAATTGTAAGTATGTTTTATTAGGCTGGTGAGCCAAGTTTGTATAAGTTGGGGGCTTATGTGATTATTAGGCCAGGGAGCCTAAGTGTTGAAGGCCAAGAGCCTGCTTTTGTATATGTAATCATGCAGAGCATTAATAAAAATATAAACACCGCCGCGTGCAGGCCGACACGATGAATGAGTGATGGGGGACTAAGCATCCACAAAGTGGGCAAGGGATTAGGGGCTAAGTGTTGAGCCTAGGGGCTTAATCCTTGGGAATAATATTTTAATATTATTCCAAAAGATATGTGCATTATATGTTTTAACCTAAGTCCTTTTGGAAGGACATGTGATTTTCCAAATGGTGGGAGGAACGCATGCTGAAGGAACGCATGCAGTTGCATGGGTGACAAGTGTCAACCCTGGCGCATGCAATAAAAGGCTGAGACGAGCCGTGTTGGGGGGTTCCTCCTCCATTCGACCCTGGACTGTCCTGAGCATGAACCGTGTGACCTCTGCAAGAGACCCTCGTGCAATTCTGAAACGGGGAAAAAGCCTGTGTTTGTTCTGAAGAGCCAGTACACCTTTGTTCGGAGCCGTGGAGTCGGTGTCGACCCCTGCGGGAATTGTTGGTCACGCAATCCCGAAACCATAGTTGTGGGACTATGTTGTAATGGCAATGAAAACTGCTGAATCGAGCTATGATAGGGGTTTCTCCTTCATTGGACCCGATCTACTGAATGGTACATCTGACCCAACCTCTGTAAGAGTATACCCTGTACACCCTTTGAACCAAGAGTCGTAGTGTTGATTCAGAGAGAGCCTGTGTCAAATTCGGAAAGCCGATGCATCCTTTATCTGACAGAGTGAGCCTGTGCATGGAGTCCCTGTCTCGAAGCCGTGACTGTGAGACCATCCTGTGATTACTGAACCAGTTTGGGAAAGCCTGTGTCTGTTTTCCCGTGGGTTGTTGTGGCCACGCAGTACTGGACTGTGTGTGGATTGTTGGCCAGTTTTTCAACACTCTCTTCAGGTGAGAGAGGTGATTGAGGCTGGAAGAACAGGTTGTTGGCCTGTGAACGATTCTCTCCAGGTGAGAGAGTGCGCAGAGGAAGGAGAGAACTCCTGAAAGGAACCCCGTAACTGCCATAGAGCTTGGAGACTTCTGGTCCAGTCTGTTGCTGTAACCCAAGGCAAGGGAGGTTAGAAGCCGAAGGACTGTCTAGGTGACAGAGAAGGTGTATACTTCTAGGGTGGAACAGGCATGTGGGGAAGGAGTGTTTGTGGGTAGTGAGCATGAGTGGTTCCTGTGAGTGAATTCCTTCCTTGTGACTATGTGTTGTTTTCCCTGTAACCTCAGCCTAGCCTAGGATTCCTTGTCTTGGGGTGGAGCTTAGTCCCAGCTCGGGGGTGACCCACTGTTAAGTTGATGAGCAGTGCGTTCTAAGGCTGGGAGGTTCATGGAAGGCCTGCACTTGGTTGGTGGAACTGCCAYTGTTTCAAAGATAAGTACCAGATGATGTTTTAATTATGTTTTTGTATCTCTGTGTATTATAATTATCATGTATTCTGTTGTGCATTTGGATTCATGTTATTGCCATGGATTATTTATGTTAGTAATAATTCTTATGCTTACTCTGAGCTTAAATGTATTTATTTGCTTAAATGCATGTGGACTATATAATTCCTGTATGAGTTATGAAAAAGGTGTGTACAGATTGGTAACAGAGAGCGATAAAAGCCTTGGCAATAAAAAGGTGTGCTACAATTTGGTATTAGAGCCAAGGTTTCGACGCTGAGCCTAGATGGGCCAGTTGAGTGGTCTTTGGACCGAGAGTGTGAGGAGAAATTGTGTCTGAAGGACCAACTTCGGACCCTGGATTGCTCTGGAGTGTCAAGGAGTTTTTTGACCGTGCTTACGAGCTCAAGAGGTATAGCGGTGTTATGAAACCGCAGCCAGTGTGGTATAAGTCCACAGGGAGAGAGGACTCCACACTAGAAGTGTTGGTGCCTAAGGATCTGTTCGGGAGGGAAGGTGAACCCTCGTGACCGTCAGATCTGGAAAGTGTGCGTAGGGTTTAAAGCCCTTTGGAGTTGCACGGGAGTGTGGAAATCGCGATACATGAAATCCCGAATTAGTCAAGATCGTCCATCAGAAAGGACGTGTGGAGAGCGATCAACCTTTCGCTGACGTGTAACTTGAATTGTTCAAGGGTGAGTTCGTGAAGATTCACGAAACGTGAATTCATGTTTGGATCACAACCGTCGATCTAAGCGAGATCTGGACCATTGATTGTCCAGGAAGAAATCATCATTTCAGGAGATGGGAAGTGAGGAGAGGTGAACACCTCTGAAACCTGAAACCCCGAAATTCCCGAAACGATCTACACCATAGATCGTAGGAGAGGACTTGACATCGGATCAAGTGTAAGATTAGACCATAATTCGGGATTTCGGTAAACGGAAGTTCGAGATGTGGGATGCACGAAATCCCAATGCCCGAAACCCCGAAACGTCGAAAAGATCTGCGTCGTAGATCTGAGAGGGAGTCTAACCATTGGATTTTGCTTGGAATGGATGTGGGTGCATGGATGTGTACCACGTGCCATAGAGTTGAGAAGACAGGCGAGAGTGGTGGGACCCGATGACGTCACCGAGGGTGACGTGGACCCTCCTGAACGTGCCACGTGCCACTGTGGTGAAAGGCGACAGCTGTGCTATGGGTCGGAGAATAAAGTAATTCACAATTTCAGAATTTGCAAAGGAGGAGCACGAAGGCTCAACACTCCAACTCGCAAAGTCACAAGTTGGCGAAGAAGTGATAGCACTTAGCCCTAGCCTACGGTCATGTGTAGTAGGCTCTAGCGAGGAGGGATCCATACCCGTATCGCATCTCGGGTATCGGTGTTTGGAGGAAATGAGTCGAGGGTCTTCGACTCACGAACTCGCGAGATCGCGCGTTGCGAAAGGTGACTTTGGTTACAAGGGTTTAACTGTTGGGTCTTCGTGGACCGAGATTCCGAAGTCCCGAAAAGTACAGAACCGAGTAGAGCTCGGAAAAGTCGTGAAATTGAAACATTTTCTTAACATCGATTGTTATGAAAGATGAGGAATTGTCAAGAAATGAAGGCTTGACAAATTCTAATCATCTGTGCATTTGTATTGCAGAAGGTTGACGAGTGCCAGAACTGATTTGAATTGCCACAAAGTGCAAAGAAATGGAAGAGACACATAATTCTTTCAGTTCAGAAAACGAAGCTCAGAAGAGATAGCGTGGAACTTTTGGTATGAAGAGTGCGCATATCCAGCGCAAGGAGTGCTTATAGAGGGAACTTGTTTTAAGTTCGAAAGACTCCAGGAGACGAGCATAAAGGGTGCCAGGAGGACACCAGAAAGTCTTTTGGAAAACACTGAAGGGTCGAGTCCCTTTGAGACTGATTAAGTTAAAAGCTCAGGGGGAAACAGTGCAAGTTCGCACGCAGAGCGCAAGTGTGTGGAAAGGTGAAGTTAAAATTTCACTAACCGAAGCTCGGAAGGGAAAACACCATCGAAGCCTTCGAATTATTCGAAATCCTTCAAGTTAGGGAGGAAGTCAATTCCAGAAGAATTGACGCCAAGATATTTGGAAAGAAGTCATTGAGAATTTGAACGAACGGCCGGAATTCTCCATAGAGAACTCGTGAAATCGTGCAGGTTGTAAGATAGCCAGAAGTTGAAAGGTGGTTAGTGGATGGAGAAACTCGCCACCCTAGGATCCAGAATAAATGTGGGTCGTTGATCGTGGTTGGTTTGAACCGTTGGATCATTTCGTGAATTTAGGGATCGTGAACTTGGAGCGCATGCCAAATTCTTGGTCACTCCAAGTCCTGAATCGCAAAAAGAGATTAACAAGGATAGAATCGGACGGTGGAGTGCTTCCAGGAAGAAGTGTCAAAAACCCATGAGCCGTCGGATCCAGCCAAATGCGAGGAAGATAACGCTAAGAGTCATTCAATACTCGAAGTCTCACTGGAGGTATTGAACCGCCAATCTCAAGGAAGATCGAACCGTTGATTCCTTTCATCGGGAATTCGGAGAATTGAAAGTTGGGAGAACGGAGGAAGTTGTTCTCAAAAATCCTGAAACGCAAACTTACGATTTGCGAGGAAAGATCTAGACCATTGAATCACGGTGAGTGTCAGTCGTTGATCTGACGCACTTGAATTTCATGAAGACGGAAGTTGAAAGAGGGAAGAGAACTGCTTTCTAATTTCGCAAACCGTGAAGTCCCGATGCATGAGAAAAAGGATCCACACTATTGGATTACGAGGAGCTTTGAGTCGTTGGATCTGACTCACATAGATTTTAGAAAACTAGAGACCGGAAGAAAAGAAGGGGAAACTGTTTTTCGAAACCCCGAAATGTGAATTGTCGATTCGCAAGGAATTGACCGGGACCGTCGAACCCGGAAAGCTGTGGACCTTTGATCTGAGGCAACAGGGGTTCGAGAGTTCGGACCTTGGGAGAAAGGAGGAGAGTTAGTCCTCGAAGTTTGCAAAGGGTAAAGTCTCGTAGCGCTCGAAATTTGGTGCCCCAGATCATAGCTAGAGGTCACACCGGTGGAAGTTAAAGGAAGAGCTAGCATGCGCTAGACTCTTGTTTCGGATTTCGGGGATAGAGAGAGTCGAGGGTGACTCATATCGAAACACCCGATACGCGAAATCCTGAAACGCCTTTTGGATAGGCGCATGATCATAGCCAGTGGCCATGTAGGAGAAACTTGTAGGAATCCTGGAAGAATTGAATGCTTCTGGGATCCGCAAGAAAAAGGGTTATAGGGAGAAAGAAGTTGTTGCAATTTGTGGCAGCAAGTATGTTATGGCTTGTTTGGCCAGCCCAAGGAAAGAATGATTGCATGTTGCAGGTGTTGTTGGTAATTTTGTTGCCTCATGAAGGAAGCAACAGAGAGCTGAAGAGCTAGTTATAAGTCTGATAAAAGAAGCATGAAAGCTTCTACTGCTATCAGATATTCATGTAGTATAATTTTTAATGGCAGTCATGCAGGGATGAGTTTTATCACTCTTTTTGCATAATTGTTGAAAGGAAATTATGGTAAGAATTTCCTCAGCCAGAGCTATGTTATTAAATCACATGATTATATTATTTGAATGCATACCACCGAATGTGGTAAAGGTTGTAGGTCTGTATTAATTCAAATCTTTTTTTTGTTTGCTTCTGAATGCACACATTGACATAGTCGAATGTCATGTTAATTTGGTTATGGGGTAATAACCAAAGAATTAAAAGATAAGAACTTGCTACAAGAATGAATGCCAGAAAGCTAGTCATGCATGAGACCAGGACATGGTTGGATATGGCAAGGTACAGATATGGAAAGATTATGAGCCACACCAGGTACTAGAAGCTTCCTACTTTTAAATAAAACTTGGGCTGCAACCTTTTTGCTAACACTAATGAACACCGCAGAATTATATTCTTGGTGTAGTGTTTGGGTCGGAAAGGAAGGCATCCAATTAATTGGAAAGATAATAGGAAGTGTATGGAGAATATGGCAACACATGGGCCAGAATTCCAACTCATGGATGGTGAGATACATGACTGAGATAGAGGGCATTATGTAATTCAATGCAAGGTGCACTGAATAAGAATGCATTGAGAATCGCACTCATGCATAATAAGTGATATAATTGCATACTAAGTGCAATGGTTGAATATGTTTGGTAAGTACATGCATATATATTATTGCATGGAAA
>SNQJ01S0001957.1:355781-383411 GCA_010110895.2 Picea sitchensis | reverse complement strand
GCTGAGCTGATGAGCAGTGCGGTCTAAGGCTGGGAGGTTCGTGGAAGGCCTGCACTTGGTTGGTGGAATTTACCATTATTCAAAAGATAAGTATCTATTTATGTTTTAATCATGTTTTTCATGACTCTACTGCTTATGTTATCATGATTTCCGCTGTGTATACAAATTAGTATGAAACGCTATGGATGGTTAATTATAGCAGTAGATAATAAGTTTACTCTGAGCTTGAATGTGTTTATTTGTTTAAATGCATGTGGATTGTATAACAGTTGTATAGAGTGGTGTTAAAGTTTCATTTTCAGAGCGATAAAACAAAGTAGCAGAAAAGGTGTGCTACAGTTTGGTATCAGAACGATTAAACAAAGTAGCAGAAAAGGTGTGCTACAGGACTAGCAATGGCTAATGTTGAAATATGAGAATCGAATTCGCCACTAGTGCAATCATTTTCTTTCTCTGGGTGGAAGATTTATTTTGATAAAAGCGGTGCTCGAAAGCCAACCGGTTTATTGGTTGGCCTAGGCACACATCCCGGCTACAGTTTTGAACCGGATTTGTAAAGTGGTATTCTCCTTTCTCTATCTAGTAATAAAAAAACTTCAACCTTTCACTTATGCAATTGGGATTCTATATCAAAACCCGAAGTGTTTGGCGACTGGGGACTTAGAAACATCTTCTGTTTCTCGAGAGCATTGGTTGCAAAATCATTGTGGCACAGATTGATGCACCCAGGTATTTGGCAGAGGGTCTTAAAAGATAAATGCTTCCCCATATTTCGGTGACGACTTAGCTGCGCTCATCTCTGCCAGTATCATCCTTTGGCTCCCAAACCTGGAAGAACCTTCTGAATTCTTGACCTTTAATTGTGCACTGGCTCGCTATGAAACCAAGTGCGGTTGACTCCATTATTGCTAGAAAGGATGAAATTTTGGGCATGGGGAAGGATTCCTTTCTTCTTGATGAGTTGATTACATGTTTAAATAGCAAAAATGTGTATTTTCTATATCAAGCAAGTTGTGCATCTATACAGGGGTCGCTCTGCTCCAACTGGCTTGACAGTACAGATTTGGGACTAGAGGGTGATTATGCTTTTGAATGGGACTGGTACAGGATGAGCTTGATTGGAGCTGGCATTTCTATTTCTGACAGACAGGATGAGTAAAGATGGACCGGTGGTAATTGTTCATGATTGATAACAAAAAAAAATGTTTACAATGCCCTGGCGGCCGAGCTATGGAAGAACAAAATAGGAGGTTGGAAGAGAAATCCGTGGGGCTGAGATTTCCCACAAAAGATTAAAATTTTTGCATGGCTTCTCATTGAAGACAAATTACTTACATGGAATAACCTCCAAAAGAGAGGTTGGGTTGGACCAGGATTTTGTCATCTTTGCAAAGGAAACGGGGAATCTGGTATACTTTTTTTTGTACATTGCCCATTCACTCGCACTATTTGGAAAAAGATCAAAGAGCAATACAAGCTATCTCCAGGGTGGACAGGAACTTCAGTGAAGAATTGTTTTGCAATATGGGCCTTCCAGAATCATAGTTTTTCATCTTTGCGAGCATTCATATGTTGGTTCATTTGGATTGAAAGAAACTTGGTTATTTTTTAGTCAAGGATTCTAACTTTGGAGAAGGTCATTTTTCTCTTCTCGGGCGCAGTGAGAAGCCACAGACCACAGGAACCTTTGCACTATTTTAGACGTTCAGTCCATATTTTACCACTTAATAGAATCATAGGATGGTTCGATTGTTGATGAATGCAACTATGGGAGACATCCTCCAGCTTACAAACCTGTGAGATGTGGAACATAGCAGCTATGTGAGTCTTTCCCTCAGCTTACAAACCTGAGAGAAAGCCCCTAAGAAGGGTATGTGGTTCATGCCTAAGACGGAGTTAGGAACGTAGAGATGACCTCCTCCATTCAGATAGTGAGAAGAAATCCAGATGATTATCTGGTGGAAAAGTGATCTGTTGAGTTGGGACGCGCATGTGGCTGAGCACAAGGTGAACGTGTGAAATCCAAAAAGTGATGGGCACATCGTCATGTGAACATAAATGAAGATGATGTGATAGCCTCCTCTGAGCAACAGAGTTGACGAGAAGACTCTAGATGATTCTCCTGTTGGTGGCAGTGGGAAAGCATATCTGTAGAGTGGACGTGCCTGTGGATGAGCACAGGTGAACGTGTGAAGATCTGGTTCTTCTATGTAATGCAGTGAATCAGAGCTATGACATCCCTGTGGATGTGTCCCTAGTGTATGAGCACTAGTGGGTGTATCATATCCTTTTCTATATATTGTTCAAGAGTCATACCTACCTGTAACCCTAATTGTTATGTAAAGGGTACAGGTCAGCCCCACCTTAATATGCTTAATAATAAATGTAAAACATAATTAATATTAATATTAATATTAATTATTATAATAATAATAATAATAAATAATAATAGTGACTTAGACAGGTCGGCCCTGTTGAGCCAATAGACATCTTTGTTGATTGGATAAGTCTAATATAAGTAAGGGATGATTCTCCATTGTGGAATCATATCTTCCTTGTGAGTTTGGAAATTTCAGCAAGTACATATACTTGGAAAAAGGTGCGCACCTCTCTTGGGTGCTAGAGTTCTAGGGTTTGAAACACCCTCTTGTGTGCTAGGGTTTATCTTGGTGGAGGTCTTTCTCCTGAAGAATATAACAAAGGATTTGGCTAGGTTTTCTTCCCTTGTTGAGAAGGGTTTCCCAGGATACTTCTTGTGTTCTTGTGCATGGTGTTTCTTCTTGTGATCTTGATTGTTGCAACATTATTGTGTATGGTTAAGTGAAATGAAAAAATGGAATGAACTTCATGCTTAACCTAGCTTATGAAAAATCAACATCGATGAGGCTGCTCAAAAAAATGGGGAACAAAGTGGAGTGGGTGGAGTCATCAAGCTCAATGAACATTCACTCTATAGGTGGACACTCAATTGTGGAGGAGGAACAAACATAAGAGCAGAACTTTTGCGTGCTTGGGCTGCACTAATCTTGGCTCATAGACTTTTTATCACAGACTTCCATGTCATAGGGGATTCAAAAATTGTAATTGATTGGTTAAATAACAAAGGATCTCTTCAAGCAATCTCAATACACTGTTGGAAGGATAGGATAAAGGAACTCTTCAAGTTATTTTAAGTCATTACTTTTGCACATGTATACATATAAGAGAATCTTGAGGCTGATATTTTATCCAAAAAGGCCCTCACCACGCGTCCAGGAGCCATAACATACAATCATTGGGTAGATGGTCATGAGGGACCACGACACTTTTTAAAGTTGTACTGGTTGGTGTTTTAATGGACTCTATCTGTGAGAAGACATATAGGATGGTAGTGTTTTTTTTTTGGTATGTATGTAAGACAAAAAAAAAAAAATTGTAAAAGTTATGTCTATTGATTGAACAGTCTCATAAGATAGTTTTTTTAAGGGCTCATTATTGTACTTTGTAGCTTCTCTAATATGGCTAGAGAATATTACTCGAGGCGAGTACTATGGCTGTAATAGTTTTGACATTGTGAACAGATTATATATCTTAATATAATGTGCATTTTTCTAGTGGAAAAAAAAAAATTAAATTCAAACCATTCTTGGAAACGACATTTTGGAGTTATGTCATCTTCTTCCAATCCTTGATCATTGCTAGTTAAACATGAGACCTTTACTGAACCTCAATATCCCTTAGTAGAAATATTTATCATACAAGTGTGTAGATATGGTTGTTTTGCTTTGTTTGATGCAGCACCCCATATCTTGGCCTTAGGCAGTTAGAAAATTGATTGTTTATTCATCTTAGTAATTCAATTTTTAGCATTTGTTTGGGTTTAATTATATTGGAATAGTTATTTGAGATATGTACATCAAAACCTAATTATGTGTTGCATAATATTATTCTCATTGTTATATGCTCATGATGATGATAGCTCTTTGATTTGTTTAAACATGCAAGTTAAAATGTGGAATTTATGTACATGGATACCAGTTCAAAGTTATGTTGTGAATGCATAACAGATGCAATGCATAATAAGAATAAACATACATTTCTTAATTGAACATTAATACATATATGGATACTTATATGAAACTATGGTGTATATGCATGGATATGAGTTATTGGTGAACTACCCTACAAGATGATGAGCTATGTGATATCCAAATGACTTTAGTGTTGAGGTAACTTGGATGTCATATACATCGAGAAGATAATGTATGTTACAAGTTTCAGTTATTATTTAATTTATGATTCAAGATATTG
Organism: Picea sitchensis; assembly: GCA_010110895.2. Classification (NCBI taxonomy): domain Eukaryota; kingdom Viridiplantae; phylum Streptophyta; class Pinopsida; order Pinales; family Pinaceae; genus Picea; species Picea sitchensis. The sequence goes on along the minus strand of SNQJ01S0001957.1, from coordinate 379,121 downwards.
CTATGATCCGTGGTAAGTGTGGTTTTGACAGGATGCATAGTTTGCCCAGAGTGGTTGTTTGATGACATGAATCTAAGAACAGTAGTTGCACAATATGACTTGATATAGGGTGTTGACCTTGGTTCTACTAGGAGGGGTGGAGATATTTTCCACCATGTATCCTTCAAAACCTAGAGTTGTGGGAGGGTTGTTGTTAAGTACCATAATAGATCTGAAAATATATTTCAAAATAAACCCACAATATCAACAAGAATAAACCAAAACATTCACCATAACACTGAACACAAGAAATAGAGAAAACCCTTGAGGTAGGGTAACACTATATATTAATCATTAAGGAAGGATAACACTCCTCAAGCAATGCTTGATACATTCAAAATATTATTCACTATGTTCTAATACATTGCTTTCAATTCTTTATATAACATTCTCTATCTTCTAGGAACATTCTAGAGAATGAATCTTCTAGAAAGTTTATTTATTGTATCTAACTACTATAGTGAACCTTATTTAATAATATAATAGACCTAGTCCACCTTACATTGAATGGCCTTCACTAATAATACATAACCACATTCACATTGGGTACCTCCCTATGTACACCATATTACCTCCCTAGGTATACTACATTCCATCCCCCTTCACAGGTTTCGTCCTCGAAACACGGGAAGAAACCATACAATACGATCGGTTAAGCAATGTAACCAACTCGTACCAAGTACGACCATCCATACATTTTAATGGGAGACGAACAAAATGTCCAATTTTTTCCTTGCCACCCTGATCTTGATCTACATTATGTCGGTGCTGCCATGGGATTGGTTCTCTAGCATGATGTCTTCTTGTAGTGTTGGTAGGCCTCCATGTAGCTCTTGATCAGTTATGGTTCCTTGTTGGTGCATAAATGTGTTGATGCTCACGCCCTTGCCTTGATGAATGTTGTTTCTCTATATGATGTGGATGGCGATATACAACAACTTTATGAATTTGTTCCTTTTTTTTTCAAATCTGCAAGGCATTGTGCTTCTGAGTCAATGACTTCCTTAGCTTTATGATTGTGTCATTCATGTGGTTTTTCTTCATCTCCTTCTGTAGACTCTATTGTTGATTCAACCTCAGATTTGGCAATAACTTCTTTGCTGCCCTCTGTAGGCCCATCTTTCTTACTAAGAAACGCAACCTCCAATGTGATTTTCTTTTTCTTGTACCAGAACTTCAAAAACTTATTTTGCACATTAATATTAATGGTACCCAAAGATTATAGCCAAGGATATCCCAAAACAATATCCACTTCATCCATATCCATAGCATAAAAATGTGAATGCAACACATATTTATCCATGGTAATCTTTAAATATTTAACAATTTGAACATTTTCACCCTCAACCCGTGTACTTTAAATATTCTTTACTGGAACTTGCAATCTATTAATCAATTGAACATTGATAAAATTTTGTTGGCAACTAGGGTTAATAGAAACAATGATATTTTCTTTATGAATACAACTATGAACTTGTAATATAGATTTGTCACATGAAAATAAATCTGTGGTGCTCTCTTCATCGTTACACTTTGTATGAGACCACCTATCTAAAAATAATTTTTTTAATTCTTCATCAGAGAGTGTCATTATTTGGGAATACTCAAGCGATGCCCACCAAATGAACGCATCACCTTGTAAGTGTAAATCGACCAAACCTCTCCAATTATCTTTCCATGCTAACTTCTCTTCTTTTATAAATTTTTGAATACTTGGGACATCATCTTTTCCAGTAAAATACAAATACATCTTGAAATAAATTTTTAGTACAAACTAAAGCTTAAAAATAACTCAATGTGCAAATCACGCGGCTTTTTTCGGAAAAATCCTGAAAAATGACAGAATTTAAAATGTTCATAACTTTACTTTCCAGACTCCGTTTCAGGCGATTTTTTTTTTTAAATTGAGTATTTCTTCGAGAGAAATTCAAATATCCAACTTGTTTGGCCAAACTCTACTCAGAATTTTTAAGATCTGAACATGAAGTGTGCCGCCCTCTTTTTTCCCTAAAAATATATATGCCAAAAAAAAAAAATTTATCCCCTTCTTTGGCCAAGAAAAGTGTTATGATACCAATTGTTAAGTACCAGAATAGATCTAAAAATATATCTCAAAATAAACCCACAATATCAACAAGAATAAACCAAAACATTCACCATAACACTGAACACAAGAAATACAAAAAACCCTTGAGGTAAGGTAACACCATATATTAATCCTAAAGGAAGGATAACACTCCTCAAGCAATGTTTGATGCATTCAAAATATTTTTCACTATGTTTTAATATATTGCTTTCACTTCTTTATATAGCATTTAATATCTTCTAGGAATATTCTAGAGAATGAATCTTTTAAAAAGCTTATTTATTGTATCTAACTACCATAGTGGACCTTATTTAATAATACAGTAGACATAGTCCACCTTACATTGAATGACCTCCACTGATAATACATAACCACATTCTCATTGGGTACATTCCTATGTACCCCATACTACCTCCCTAGGTATACTACAGTTGTGTGAAAACATGTTCCCCTAGACATGTGATGGTGATTGTTGATTGTCTACTAGGGAATTTTGGTCTAGATGTATGGTTCTTCCGCTTATGGGTTCTATCTGGAGTTAGGTCAATATAGTTGACGCTCCAAGTTAGTCCAACAGAGGAAATGATAGGATGGAAGATGAAAGTAGGTTAGGAAGGAAGGATGATTTGATGTTAGTTGAGAATACTGCTTGGGGATTAGATGTGTCACTCTTGTTCTCTCACTTGGTTCCAAAACATTCATTTTATTCATTTTTTATATTTTAAGTGCAATGACCAATTATTGAGGAATTGTTGTAGTTTTGTTAGTTAAAGTTATTGGATGATGTATTTGTTATCATACATGTTTTTGTGTGATCATATAGGAATTATGCACTAGAGACAGTGATTGTTTATCATTAATACATGTGTGAGCTATGTGTCTGCTAGCTACGCACACATACCTTACATGTGTACATTAGTACAATAAATTAATGTATTAATTAATAAACTAAATTATTAAGTGGTTAATTGAATGTTTTAATGGCTATATAAATTATATTGCATACAAAACATATCTAGTAGCATTAAATACCTTATTTGACTTTGATTTATGGTCAGTATGATGAATTGCATGAGTATGGTGGGTTCTCATGTACATTTGGGGGAAATTGTCAAATTGCATTTATAAGCATGAGAAGAAAGACATTTCATTTTATTTATTGTTATTTTGTGGAAGTCATTTATATTTTACTTTTAAATTTTATTTTTTTCTCAAAAATCTAGATAAGGGAGGTTAATAGATAATAATGAAGGTGGTTGAGAAGACTTGGGGAAGAGGGTATGGAAACTTGATAAATAGGGGAGGAGATTGAGAGGTTGGAGAATTCTTGGAAGATATATTTTCTTGTGATGGTCTTCTTAGAGCATAGGTGTTTTGTTATTCTTGGAGTCACAGGCACGGAAGGTTTCTTGAAGCTAGGAAGTCGGCTAGGCTCATAGTTGGCTGGGAGGATTCCGTTGTTTCACTCTAGAAAAGTGGGAAAAAGTTGCTTGGAAACATCTTCCTACTACTTGCGGGACTATATTGCAAATGGTCATCTTCAACAGACTAGGGAAGGGGTATTTTAGTTGATATATTTTGTTATGTTTCTATTTAAATATTTTAAATTATAAGGTTAATTCTTATTTATGTCATCCTCTTATTTAAAATCATATATTTAAATTCAGATTTGAAATATTTAGCATTGGAAAAATTGTAAAAGAGTTATCAATATGTTGTAAATTTTTCTATCAATGAAAGCACAAAATTTTGTTTACCCTTAATGCACGGTGAGACGTTACATTCTATATGATGTTTTAATTTAACATTTTAAAGATAAAAATATTTGTAATCCAATTTGATAAGATTGATAAATCAATAATAAGATATTAATTTTCTTCTAAAATAATAAAATAATATGTAAATATAAAAAAACTTTTGAAAATCTTAATTTTTAATAACCAACAATTTTAACTTTTATTTAATGGAAGGATAGACGCAATGATGTGATAATTTTATTTCAAATTTTCAATCACAGGTGAATGGCAAAATGGGGAGGCAAGTAAATATTTGCTTGCAAAACTATTATAAAACCCTAAAACTTCGATGGGAGTTGTTTATGAATGAGCAATGGATTTGTGAAAAACTTTGTTCACTTTCAGAAACGAATAATAATGGAATTGCAGCTTGAAAAATTTTGCAATTTATAAAAGTTTAAACAATTACAACTTCCAATTTCCATATCATACTGAAAGAAAGTTCGAGAAAAAGGACAACCCCGTGTGAAAGACTCGTTTTGTTTTTTTATTGATTAATGAAATTTATATATATAACATTTAAATTTTTATAAGAAAATAAATAAAAATATTAAGAATAAATTTTCATAACATAAAGAATATCAATAATAAAAATAAAAATAATATATGTTTATATATACAATAAAGTTATATTTTATTATTGAGTGAGGTTACAATAATTATGAAAATAAAAACATTATAGTTGGAGAAAAGTGAAGAAACCCTAAGGGTGAAAACTTTAAGAAGAATTCATGATTATGCATTATTTTATTCTTCCTCAATTTTCTTCTGTTTTTTAGAGGACATAGAACATTACATCAATACAATAGGAGGGGAGACTCTTTCTCTTGCATCTTAGTTTTTAAAATATCTTGATAGTCATTAAGATTAGTGTAAGAGTTGTTGCATTCCCCACTTATCAGTTTAAGCTAGTGTTCATGACACTCTAAAATATCCTTTCAAATAATACATGGCTATCAATACATGTGTGAGTTATGGGAGATGACATAGATTTCACTTGGTAGTAAGGTGGTTCAAACATTTGTCATCTCGCCATAAATTACTCATACATATTCTAATTAGGGTACTCTTTATACCATTGGAAAGCTTTCCATGTGTACTAACCCATGGGGAGATTGCACTAGAGATTCAGTTCACGAATTATGTTTTATGTGTCCTTGAAAGAGTTCATTTTTTGGCCCAAAAATGAAAAATTACATTTTGTCTGTGCTTAGTAGATCCCATGACCAGTCCTAAAAATGGCCCCTATAAGTCCACAACTTTGATTATTCACCCTAGAAAGTACCAAAAATGATGAAAACTATATATTGATTCATTATGAATCGCGCATCCCCATTTTGGGAGGCTTTTGGTCCCTAAAATTACTAAAGAAGATAAGGAAAATTTTCTCAACTTTCTTCCTAGAGTACAACTTGGCCTTACCTATAAATCCCCCCTTTTTAACCCAACCTACCTAACATCTTGTAGATCCCTTTGGCTTGTTCTAATATCCTTATGCAAAACTATATCTTTCACAAGCTCGGTTTGACCATGTTGTGCTAAGTCTTCTTTGAAAGGTAAGATTTACCCCTAATTTTCCTCATGAAACATGGAAGGCTCATGGAGTTTTAGATTATCCACATTCACTACTAAGTAAATGTGTCTGCCTGGGGGTAGACTAAGTTATAAGTATTGGTTCTTACCTTTTCCAAGACTTTGAAAGGCACGCATGTCATAAACATCACTTTCTTACCAAATCCCCACAACCTCTCCTTATTTAGGTGCAGCAAGACTTGGACTCTTGCATTGAATGTCTTCTCAATATTATGCTAATCATGTCTAGGCCTATGTGTTTTATACAATTTCTTTAATGTCTCCTATACTTTCAAATAGCTATGTTGAATTTGATCTTAGAATATTTCAACGTAAATTACTAAATAGTGCTTTACTTGTGGCACCTTCCTTCTATCATCCATGTTGCCAATACACAACCTCTAGAGGTGAAGGTGACAAATATCCAAAGCAAGTTTCAAAAGGAGACTTAGTGGTGGAAGTTTGAAGTAATTTATTGTAGGAATCCTAAATGTAGATCAAATTAGAATCATGGATCTTTCGATGGTTTTGATTATAACCCCTCAAAATTTGAACGAATGATTTTTCAGCACTTCTACCTATCCCTCCATGTGGGGACGCAAATTTGTAGATTTATTTAATTGCGTGCCCATCTTCTCCCACACCAACGTAGTCCAAAAGGCACTGGAAAATATTATATATATGTCTTAAATGATACTCCTAGTTAATCTAGAGTGCACCCAAACCCTCTCAAAGAACATGATTGTTTCACATGTCAATTACAGATCTTTTTACATGGAGTTAGGATGCACATCTTACTAAAGTTTTAAACTACCACAAAAACAAAATCACATTCTCACCCATTTCTTAAAACTACCCACAAAGTCCAAGGAGATACACTCCCAAGGCATTGTAGGTACACACAAGGGTCTATATTGACCTTTCTTCTATTTTTGGGTTTATTGGTACAACAAAGTATGCATCATGTAATGTACCAAGCTACACCTTCTTGCATTTTGGGCTAGTAGACATACCTTTGCAAGTTGTTCATGGTCTTACCTACTCTAAAATCACCTACTAATTTAGAGGTGTGAGCCTATTTTGTAAGTTGGGTTCTCTAACCTTTGGGCACACATGGTTTATTCAATTTGTAGAAAAACCAATATTGGAGATAGTAATCGTCCTTATTGCCACCTTCTTCCTCATGAACTTGACACTGCAATTACTAAAATATCTCCTTGATGTCCTTGTATTATTTTTAGTGTGCATCACGGGTGAGAGAATCCATGTGCATAAGAATACCCAAGTTGTATACTTAAGTGATGGTGGTCAAGAGACTTCCAAATCATTAGTATTGCCCATCCCACATTTGATGGCTAGATGAAATTCCTACAAAAATCACATCCATTTGTAGTATTTTCTATGTCGTATCATACATTGAGCTTAAAAGTATTTTATGAGGATGATGGTCTCCTTACCCATATGATAGTAGTTTCACTTATTAACTCCTTACACTAACACATATAGCTCATTGTCATAGGTGGGGTAGTTCACAACTGTGACATGAAACAACGTAGAGTGGTAATAGAGGGGATTGCTTCCTTACATAAGGACTACTCCCATGGACTAGCCACTTGCATCAAACTCTACTTGGAAAGGATCTTGCAAATAAGGTAATGCTAGAAATTGAGCATGATCGATTTTACATTTGAGTTCCTAAAAAATGTTTTATTGAGTCTTTGACCATTGGAAACTCTTACCATTGGTCATTATAATATGAACCGCTACAATTCCTACTAAAAAGGAAGTTATTAACTTCGAAAAGTACATGGATGTTCCTACAAAACTCCACTCTTTTGTAGCTTTTATAGGATTTATATATATAATGATGGCATCCATATTCACAAGATCAATATGTATTTCTCCTCCATTAATCACAGAACCTGAGTAAACTAGAGATTGTCAAACATACTCACATTTCTTTAGGTTCACTAGCAGTTAGTGTTCCTTGAGTATCTCTAACACCTACCTCAAATATGAGAGATGATCTTCCTTAGTAAAGATTAAGATTAAAATATCATTCAAGCACTCTATTACAATTAAATCTAGATAAGGACATAATGCATCATTCATAAAACATATAAAATTAAATATTTCATTACATAAACCAAATGGAATTACCAACACATCACCTTGTCTTTAGGGTCGTCTTCAAAGTGTTGTCATGTTTGAATCACACCTAGTGCTATCTCAATTTGATATCTGGTTTGGTCAAGTACTTGGCATGTTGCAATTGATCCAACAAGTCATTGATCTTAGGCACATAATACTAATTCTTCATAGTAATATCAAGTTTAGATATTTGCAATCCATCATTCTTAGGCACTATGATGATAGGTGACCTCATGGTGAAGTACTTAATTGTTTTCTCTCCTACTCCAACAATTGTCGCAAGCTACTTCTTCACTTCTTTTGCATCTAGTATTGGTTGTCTACATAAAGGTCCTTATATTTTTAGAAATGTGGAGTTAGTAAACAATTGTATCTTGTGCTCCACATTATTCTAACCTTATTACCTACTTGACAAGAACTATTACCTTGGAACATGACATCTAGGCCTAAAACCACTTAATTTTGGTAAAAACTTCTTAAAATGTGTTCCCAAATTGAAAAGTGGTTATATTAGTATCACAACATTTTTGAAGGATTTTTTTTATATTTTTTGGTGTCAATGTACTAGTTTTTTTATTGGTTCTCTAAAGGTTGGCTTTTTATAATTTTTAAAGAATAGTGATATTGGCATAACCACTTTTTTTAATGGTTATACTTTTTTATTCTTTGAGTGTCGATGTAGCAAAACCATTTTGTTTTCTTTTTCAAGGGTTTTTTCGTATTTGTTTCCTTTTAGAGGTGATATAGTAGTTCCACTTTTTTCATATATATATATATATATATATATATATATATAGTGACCCATTTATTCTAATGGTTACATTTTGGATTTTTTCTAATTGTGAGGGATGAGCAAACACTCAAGCCTACTTTTAATTTTCTTAACTCTAAAAAAATTAAGAAAACATTTACCTCAACTTTATAAAAAATTATGGGAATGTTTTTTATATATTACAAAAGTATCGTAAATTATGAAGACACATTTCTTCACTCCGGATGGGGTGACATCAGATTAATAATCATGCAGATGGCACGAGGACCCAAAGCCAGGTGGTGGCAAGATCCTCCTTATACTCCTCCACGGGAAGGCTTATGTCCCATCAAGGTGGTGAACATTCATTTTGACAGTAGTTCGACGCATGAGAGCTCTGCTCTTCAGATGGGTGATGGTTTTGTAGCAGGAACGAATCATAACTCTTCCAAGACTTTAGTAAAGGTTGCTTTAATGCAAGTTTCTCTGCATAGTTATTTGAGAAAGCTCTTAGGACAAAGAGATGTTATTTGCACTGGAATTTTTCCCTTACATTACTGGTCTTTTGCTGGCAATTGGATTTTCATTTTGGCCTTGCATTGTGATGAGGATTCTCTCCTCCTACACTAGTCTATTTCGGTCTACTTTCCTCCCAAATGCATGCCTAGAGAAAGAGAAAATGTTGACTCTAGAAGAAGTGGTCCACCCTGGGGCAGAATGGATAGATTTTGGTACCATGAAGGAGCCTCATCTTAGATCCATGATAGGGGTTTTACAAATCCTCCTACTCACAATCATGGGCCTCAATGTGTCCTCTCAATGCGGGAATCTATAGCTATTTGGGGTTGCAGGGTTGAAGAGTAAGTCAATGGCTCGATTCCGATTGGAGCAAGTTCATCGCCTCCACCTAGTCCTCTAGTTCCTCCTTCTGGAAATGTGGATCACCCTCTTGATTCAAATGAAGGCAACAATGATACTTCAACGCACTCAACTTCGGTCAATTCTCCTTCCAGAGACGCTCTACTTAACCTGGTCTTTGAAATGAGAAGCAAAATAGTGAAGTTGAGATTCAATATTGAACAATTAAATCTTCGCATCTCATAGCTCATATCTCTACATGCAAATTCAACTCTTCACCATCAGGTTCCATATATGATTGATCAAGATGTTATTCTTTTGCGCCTGCCTCTTCCTGTAGTATTCCAGATATAAAATAGTAAGCAGAACAACAATATTTTAGCTTGAAATGGCAGAACAACAATGATATAACCAGAATAATACTAGAATAACACCAGAAAGATCACCTTGATTAATGATAGCAATGTTCACTTGCCTCTTTGAGGGGGAAACCTCCACCAGAGCAGAGCTCTATTACAATAATCTCCAAGACAACATTTTTCATACCCTCTACTCCTATTTATACTAAATCTATCTATTTAAAAGAACAATCTAGAGGAAGATCCTTCTAGAAGCGGAAGATTTTATTAGGTCTTCTTACATTTGACTTATTCTTCCTTATTGGTAGGCCTTATTAATATTTACCTTTATTACATGGAATTATATTATTCTACCTATGTGAGGGGTTATGGAGGTTAGGTCCCTAACATGCTCTCCCCCTTGAAGAACAACCTTTTCCTCAAGTCTTAAGATGAGGAAATTGTTGTAGAATGGTGGTCGGCTCCCAGGTGGCATCTTTTGGAGTTGCATCTTTCCATTGGACTAACACTTCCTTGATGGTGTGTTGATGGAGATGACGCTCCCACTGGGCCAAGACGGCTTGTGGTTGAAACTAGATGGAACCTTCTTCATCCAACTCAAGGAGACTAGTTTGAGTTTGGAAATTAGTTCCAATCACCTTCTTTAAGCAGGAAACATGAAAAATAGGATGGAGCTTTGAATGACTAGGTAGAGCTAACTGATAGGCCACTGATCCCACACGCTTGAGAACTGTACAAGGACCATAAAATTTGGGAGCAATTTTCTGGCAGTGTTCAGCTTTGAGTGAAGTGTACTTATAAGGTTGTATTCAAAGAAACACATGGTCCCCTTCAACAAATTATCGTTCGAAATGACCTTGATCTGCTTGTTGATTCATGTGATTTTAATCCATGACCAAATCGTCTTTTAGGGCACGAGTGAATAGCCTCTTGGACTGTAAGGTTTTTGTCAACCTCTTGAACCTTCGAGACCCCTAGTATATATGAGAGAATCGATGGGGAATTTTGGCCATGGACTGCTTCAAAAGGAGTCATGTGAGTACATGTATGGTAAGACATGTTGTAACACCATTCAACTAGGGGTAAACATTGAGCCCACTGATTTTTCCTCTCAGATGTGAAACACCTCAAATATGTTTCCAAACACTTATTGACAACTTCAGTCTGGCCATCCATCTGGGGGTGATAGGCGGTGATAAGATGCAATTGGGTTCCCTGTAGCTTAAACAATTCTTGTCAAAAATTACTGGTGAAAGTGGGATCTCTATGAGAGACAATAGAATTAGGTATGCCATGAAGCTTGAAGATATCATCCATGAATATTTGAGCCACTGTAGAGGTGGTGATTGGGTGTTGAAGAGCACAAAAATGAGCATATCTGGAGAGACAATATATTTCCACCATGATGATTAAATGATTTCTCGATTTAGGTAAGCCCACAATGAAATCCATAGAAATATCTCACCAAATAGCAAGGGGGAATTGGAAACGGTTGGAATGTTCCCGTAGCTTTGACAGTTTCTCTCGTGTTGCGCTGACATGCCTCACATTCAGCCACAAAGGTACGGACGTCATGTTTCATACCATCCCAGAAAAAATAATGTTTGACCCATTCATAGGTTTTGATAAACCCTGAATGATCGGTTGTGGGTGAGGCATGAAGTTTAGAAAGCATTGTGGATTTAAGTTGTGATTGCTTGCATAAATACAAATTTCCTTTGTAGCGAAGCTCTTCATTGTGCCAAGAGTACCCTGGAGAAATTGAAGAATTGTGTTGCAATTGGTGGAGCATGCTAGAAATTTTGGGGTCTTGCATCCATTCCTGACGAACAACTTGGAGCCAATCTGGTACAATGAAGGAGAGGGAGAAAAGGGACCTGTATTCTTCATATTTTTGGGAAAGAGCATCGGCCACTACATTTTCCTTTCCCTTCTTGTAAATGATCTCATTATCATAGCCAAATAGCTTGGTCACCCATTTTTGTTGCGTTGGTGATGAAATTCGTTGTTCCAGGAAATACTTGAGACTCTGGTGATCAGTTTTGATTTGGAAGCACTGACCTAATAAATAAGGATGCCAAAGATACACAACATGCAGAATAGATAACATTTCCTTTTCATAAATGGATTGGCCCAAATGTCACTATGAAATTTTTTTGCTAGTGAAGGCCAAAGGTCTGCCATCTTGCATGAGGACGACCCCAATTCCTTTCTTGAAAGCATCACATTCCAATACGAATGTCTTTGTGATGTCTGGAAGTACTATGACAGGGGTTGAGCACAAAGCATATTTCAAGGCTTGGAAGGCATGATCCACAGCTGAAGTCCAAGTGAAAGCCTTTTTTTTAAGGAGAGAAGTGAGAGGAGTTGCAATTTTTCCATAATTTCAAACAAACTTCCTATAATATCCCGTTAAACTCAGAAAACCATGCAAGCTCTTAAGATTTTTAGGGTGAGGCCAATCCTGCATAGATTCAATTTTTTTAGGATCCACTCAGACACCATCCTTGCCGAAATATGACCCAGGTATTCCACTTATGAGGCACCAAAGGCACATTTAGATTGTTTGAGGAAAAGTTGGTGCTTAAAGAGTAGATGGAGAACTTGATTCACATGGGAGATATGGGATGGACAAGTTTTACTATAGATGAGAATATCATCAAATAAAACTAATACAAAATGACGGATAAAAGGATGGAATACATGATTCATTAGACTTTTGAAAGTGGAGGGAGAATTACACAAGCCAAATGGTATTACCAAGAATTCATAGTGACCCTCATCATTTCATGTCTTCTTCTTTCATACGAATCTAGTGGCAGCCAGAACGTAGATCCAGATTGGTGAAGTACTGAGCACCACTCAATTCATCCAAGAGGTCATCAATGACAAGAATGGGGAATTTGTCTTTGATTGTGATTTTCTTGAGGGTGCGGAAATCATGACACATGTGTCAAGTACCTTCTTTCTTGAGTACCATGACCACAGGGGAAGAATATGGGCTAGTACTGGGATGCATAACACTTGCTTCTAGAAATTCATGAACAATTTTCTCAATTTCATTCTTCTGGAAAAAGGGATGACGATAAGGTCGAACATTGGGAGGAATATTTCCCATGATGAGAGGGATGGAATGATCATGGACTCCACGGGAAGGGGGAAGTTCTTTAGGAATGGTAAAAACAACTTGGTGGCGAGAGAGAATAGATTGGAGGTCGGGATGCACAGAAGGTGTCTCAACAACATGAATGGAGTGGAGTTGGTCTATAATGCTAGAATGACCTTTTTTGAGAATATTTTCCATGTGATGGGAACTAATGATCTCAGGGAAGCTTGTTGTGATTCCTTGGAACTTATATTGTTGTCCCTCCTGTTGGAACTGCATGGTTAAGTCCTTAAAATCCATGAGAATGGGGCCTAGAGTGCGTAAATGTCACAACCACCCATGTCTATAGCAAACATATGGGATTTCAAGTGATACTGACCAATTTGGAGTCGCACATTTTCACATTGTCCCCCACATTTCATGGAACCGCCATTGGCAATCATGATTTGAATATTATTAACGGCACGGATGTAACAATTGACTTCTTAGGCAATGTGGCGATGAATAAAATTATGGGTTCTACCACTATCCACAAGGATGATGACTTTCCTATTTTTTATGTAACCAATTAATTTGAGATTCTAGGGAGCAGAGAAGCCAGTGACAGAATTAAGCGAAATCATTGGGTCAATGTCCAGTGGATCAAATGGTGGGGTTAGATCAGATGGTGGTGGTAGTTCCTTCATAGTTGGAACAACAACATATTTTTCAGAAATATCCTCAATCACAGCCATAAAAAGATTATGTTCCTTACACTTGTGCCCATGAAAATATGTGTCATCACAATTATAACAAAGACCCTTGAGTTGACGTTCATCCATTTCAATCCTGGTTAATTTATGGATCTTGAGGGGAGTTGCAGGAGGGGCATAATTGATGGGCTTAGAGCGAGGAGGAAAGGAGGGTTTTCATATTTGGGAGAATACAACCTGTTGTGCTTCCTTGGTTCGTTGAGTAGATTCCAACCAAGTCTAGGGGTGTGCCATGCGAACATGGGCACGAATTTCATCTTTGAAGCCACTAATAAAGAATTCCCTGAAGAAGGCATCTGACATGCCCTCCATTCTGAAATCCAAGTCCTCAAATGTGGCAATAAAGTCTTCCACTATCCCAGACTACTTTAACTTGGTCAAACGGCCTAAATGGTGGGTGTCTGAGTCAAAGTGGTCATAAAGTTCTGCCATAAACTGTGTCCAAGCAACATACCCTTAGCGTGCCATTTTCACCATTACCACCATTGCCATCATTTCGGATCCAGATGTCAGACACCATAACGAAGCTTGGCTAAATCATTAGTAATGTCATGCAAAGAGAAATAATATTCCATTTGGGTGACCCGGCCTGTGGGATCTTATCCATCAAATTTGTTCACCTCAATTCTAGGAGGGCGGAGATCTCGTGAAAAGTGGGTAGTATGAGGACCTTGGTAATGGAAAGAGTCACGGTCATCCTGATAAGATGGTTGTGAAGAAGAAGAAGGGTTTTGGGAATGACCCATGAAGTGTTCAAATGTGGCTTTGAGTTCTTTGAGGTCTTTGATGTGGGCACATTGGTCCTGGAGGGTCTGAATAGCTTAATCGATTGAGCTAAGGTTGTCATTAATATTCTTGATGTCTTCCTTGTTTTGGTGGTTGTTAGCAATCAAGGTATTGAGTTCTTGGGCTCGGGTGGTGGCCATTTGTAAAAATGGACAGGCAAATGGTATAGGGGAAACACAAGGGGTCTCGAGAGGTGGGTGGGACCACTGAGAATAAGGGTTTCAAATGATAGGTACCACTGCAATCAAGGAAAAAAGGGGGATCCAATGGGATAGGGGCCAAATAAGGGTGTCAGAGAAGGGTCGGGTCCACAAAAAAAATTGTGTATTCAGGGGAAAAGAGAGGAACCTAGTGGGATAGGTCCCAAAGAAGTGTGTCGACGGGACCACTATAAAAAAAAATTTAATTTTTTGGAGTTATACTCTGACCTGAATAATACTGCAGTGACGAAATGCCCAAATGCTTAACAAGAAGAAATGTGTAGTAATTTCACATCTAGGGAGCCGGACAGGCTGCTCCTAGTTGGCTGGGAGGATAGTCGGTTTGGGCAGAGTTGGTCAGCGCATCAGGCAGCAGCAAAGCAGCAGGCTAGACAACCGGGTCAATGGACAGCAGGTTGGACAACCGGATCAATGGAGAAATTAGCATCAGGAAGAGGTAAATTTGTATTATTCTGTTAAGTAATTCTTATTTTGTTATGAAATCGTTGTTCATTATTTAATTTAACATGCTTATATGTTGAATTAAAAGAAATTACTGAGTTTTCTGCGTAGAAGTAGAAGTTTACTGTTTCAATTTATGGATTTAGTAGAATTTAGTTAATTTAGGTTACTACACATGGTATCAGATCATGTAGTTCACAATATAGAGCCTTAAGGGCCTACCCACCTACCCACCCAACTGCTTGTAAGAAGGAAAATATCCAACCTGCTCCATGCGAGCTGCATACACAGCCAGAAACATAATTAGTATGGAGATGTGGCTCTCCATAACTGAAACAAAAGAAGAAAAGAGAAACAGGGGATTTTTAAGCCACGTACCATTTTCCCAATTGCTGGCACGGATCAACTCCTTTCTGTAACAAATACACCCTCCCCTGCACACAAAAAAAAAAAAAAAATTCAAACCGCGTAAAAAAAAAAATACCTAATAATAAAAGAGAGTCCTTACTTTTATAACATTTTATGCTTCTAGGGCATCCGGGGAATGTTCCAGAATTCCACAGGACATGTAGCAGAACGTGTAAATCTATGAAGAATAAACAACTTTATTAAGGAAAAGTGTAAAATGCATTTAACATTTCTGACATAAGGTATATTTTTTCCAGCTTTTGCTACGTCCGAACAAGAATTGGTATGTTCGATAGAAAGATCAGAGATAAATCCGAATATTTGTTATTATACGATGCATTATGAGCACTTCAATGCATTTTTAGAACTTAAATATCGAGAAATGAATCGATATTTTTTTTCGCCCTTAAAAAACGTACCCTCAACCGTCATTTTGTTACTGAAGGATGCTTTAATCCATCGATATCTTAAACTGGTCATTCGTCTATGTCTCTAATGTAAACCATGCCTCTAGGTTCTGCTATGGTTAATCCATCTTCTGCCACGGTGAATCAATTCTTCGCTGCAATCGCTTTGATCCACCCCCTCGGTGAAGAACTGTAGTACGCCCCGATGGATTTCTCCCAGCGGACTTCTCTGTACCAAAAGTGAATTGTCTGGGTGCTTTTCCCCGTAGGAAACTTTCTCTCGTTGTGTATTTCATAATCTTTCGATCGATTTCGGAAAGTGGAGTTCATAGATTCAACTATCTTCTGATAAAGAAGAGGTTCTTGGAGTACCATTTATCCTAGTGTTGTATGGGAAGGAGGACCAGGAGATCACTCAAGATCTCTAGTTCTGATTCTGAAGATAATAACAATAACCTAAATATCAGCTGGCAAATTACCTCAAATTGCTAGAGATTTTTAGAGTAAGAAATGCAAACTGCCTAAACTTTTCGTCCTGTGGAAAAATAGCGCTGGGTTGAAAACAACTATGCCCAGAGTCTGACCCTAAACGTTCGAAACAATGGAATGAATCGTCTGAAAAAGGATAAATATGACTGCCTAGGGTTTCATGGAAAAGACGAAGAATATACGAGTACGTCCATTGTATTTCTATCTCTACTAGTAACAAATGTAAGAGTGCATACGATGGTGGGCGACTATTTATACCATTTTGCCCCTACAGTCTCGTCGATTGACATGAAATGTTGAGGAATTTGCAGAATTCTTTATAATATTAAGAATAATTTAGGGAAGAAAGGAATTAACTTAATAAATAAATCTTGTTTATCTGTAATTCAAGATTTCAATGGATGCATACTAACTCTTGACAAACAAACAAAAAAAAAATTATATAGGAGAAAACTGACTTAAAAAAAATAATAATAAAATATAATAATAGGATGTGCAGGAATGTTTGAGTTCAAAACGCATTCTTCATACTCTTCCCAGAGGCCTGCTCTACAGCAGATCCAAGGGCACTTCCACTTTAATCGAAATCTGTAGACAAGGGCAGTAGACTACAATCACTAAATATTGCGTTCGAGTGATCGCTCATTTATTTAATATCTGCACACCTAATTAAAAACGCCCTGCAAACAAACATCGGTTACTGGTTGGCAGACTAACAAATGATAAAAATCCACTGAAAACGAATCAACACCTATCCACTTGATTTAATGGACACAATAATAGGCTTAATAAAAGGATTACATTCTGGGTTCTGCCATTCAAAATGCTTCCGCCTGTTCTTCTGGAACTTTCTCAAATAGAGGATGCGCATCCAAGCAAGCTTTCATCCAATCGTCGAGCTCTTCAACATTAGTTACAGTGTAAAGAATCCCTCCAACCTCCATCGCATACGCGTATTCTGCAAGCAACAGGACGTTGATAACCCTACGGCGGTGATTTTTTTTCTCTAAAGTGCGGATCCGAGAACAAAAAAAAAAAACATTTTCTCTAGCTCCCCTTTCTCGAAATAATTCAGAAGAAATTTCATAGAATTTGTTCTGACCACAGATTTGTTTTGATATTGCCCCGGGTGAGATTTTCTTAGGGCTAAAATCCAATCTTTGACGTATTCACTTACCTTATCATGGAGCTCCATGCCCATCATTAATTTCGAGGGAAACATCGTTGAAAGCTTAACTAGGAGCCCGCCGAAACTGCCCGCCGATGTCTGCAAATCGGATTTTCTTAGAAATGTCGGGTTTCAAACCGTTACCCACTGTAACCTTCGCTGAATCTTCTGGCTTCAAGAAATTTCCTGACGGAGGGGAAATCTCTGAGCTTGCTCACGGGTTTAAAACTGGCATCCTCCGCATCCTTCGTTGAATTGTCTGATTTTGTTGTTTTTGAGGCAGGACCTTCGATTTCCTAGTTATCTTTGTCATTAGGGTTTGAGGTCGGGGATCTATCAAAAAAAAATGCAGGGAAATGCTATGAGTAGTCGAATTCTGCAAGACTGACTGGGACCAAAAAGTGTGAGTCACTCAATGGATTGCTATGAGCTCGGGCTCCGTAAAAAAAAAACGTTTTCGAGGGAGCTTGCGTCCATTACCATAGCTCTGCCATAGTAGTAGAGAGGGAGAAGGCCAGGGCCCATTTGGATAGTGAGATAGGCGACAATGAGGGAGCGTTAGGGTGAGGATGGTTTAGGGTTTGGTAAGAGAGGCATGTAGGGATGGGAATGAGCATGGTGAGGGAGGGGGCACGTGGGCCTCATGCGAGGACCCACTGCCCACGTTAAATTTATTTATTTATTTTATTATTCTTATTTACTTTTTATTTTTATTTATTTATTTATTTATTATTATTCATTTTATTTTATTTATTTATTTTGGTTAAATTGTTAAGGTTTAATTTTGAATTCAGGTAAGAATGAAATAGTATTGGGGTTGGAGATGGCTGGCATGACCCGTCCCGTCGTCCGTGTCCACTTAATTAAATATTGCTAAATCGTCTTCTTCGGGCCAATACTGCCCATTTTTTTTATTATCTTAGAAAGATTTTCGGAACGCAAATTCCAGTAAACGACTGAGATAAGAGATTTTTTCCTTAAACCGCGAGCAAGCTAGAGGGGTCGGTCTTTGGTTATCGTCGACTTGTAGTGTATGACCTATTAACAATCTGGTATGTTTGACTGATCCGATGGTGTAAACTTCTGGAATATCTGGAGAGTAGTGATCGGGATTCAGATGGATGGCGTCACCGTACACGATTTTAAGTGGTGGACTGACCTGATAACATGTTGCCCGACGTAAATGATATAATTTAGTCGGTCGCTTGTGATGCATCTTACGGTTACTTATGGGTCATTTGGCAGGGAATCTCGCTGTTATTTTGTTGTTTGCAGCATTGACAAATAAAGTATAAATTTCAATTATTAGAACGGAAGAAAAAGTTGGTTGATTAACTTTTTTTTACATGAAGGTGCGTTTCGAATCTGGCTGCTTAATTTGATGTTGCTTATTTCCAATCAAGTTGCTTTTATTTATATATTTTAATAATTAAATTATTAATTTACCTTTAATAAAAAAAATATACACACCTCAGGACTCAGGAGTAGACTTAAATTCAGTTTATTGTGCGTTGTAATCTTTTAAGATAATCTTAATATCGAAATGGTTGTTAAGAGAGAGACCCCTCGATAATTGCATTAAATTAACTATAGAATGCACTGGAATCTTTTAAGAAAATCTTAGTATAACAAATGGATCTAAAACATATAAGTTGAAAAACGTTCCTCGTAGATTTAAATGAAACTTTGTCCCATGCATCCCTTTGTAAAAGTGCGGGTCCCATTTCCTTCCAGACAAGTGAAGTGCATACGTGGGAAGTTCACACACACATTTTAAGATAAGAATCACACCCACCATCTTTAAATTTTTCCTCTATTTTATGGATTTTAAGCCCGTTATGGATTTTAAAGTACTCATATCCACTCAAACCTAGATAGTTATATCTCATCATTTTGTTTCTACGTATTGAACTTGGAATTTATTCCAGTGTTTTCGATCCCCGTAATGAACCAAATTTCCATAATTATAAGAAGAGTTTGGAATCCTTATCCAAACTAGAGTTGTGAAGAGTGGGTCTATTACAAGATAAAAAGTTGAGGTCGGTTACTCAATGGGTAGTAATGGTTTTTCTCACAAATGAAGGCTATGAATTAAGAATTAAGCTTATATCCTCTACTAAATCAAAAAAAAATTGAGTCTAAAGAATCATTTTTTTTTCTCATAGATAAATGTAGACATTATCCTTTAGTATAAGTTTCCAAGTTAATTTAATCGATTTCAGTAAATCTACTAGTTTTGTAAGGGAACATTAAACCTCCAATCCCACTCATTCTCTTCAAAGTAATTCATCTCGTCCACTGAGATCTCAAGGGGCATGGTATCAGTCACCATTCTTTGAAGTAATGACTAAGCGCGGTTAAATGGAGGGAAAAGGATTGGGTCCAGACTATAGGGTTGGGTCCAGACTATAATTAAAATTATGTTTAATTATATTTAAAATTTATAATTCATGCTTGAATTTAAAACTAGTTAAAGCGACTAATTAAATTGTTTTTAGCGAAAGGTTAAGCGATGCTTGAGGCAAGGGTGTCGACTTTATGTCGTTGAAGCAGTGAATGAAAAGAAAGGACCCTCCTTAGATCAGTACCCAGTATTGTCAGAGTTTAAGGATGTTTTCCCGAACGAATTACCAAGGTTACCTCCTGAGAGGGAGCTTGATTTTACTATTGAGATAAAACTTGGTGCAGAACCAATTTCCAAGACTCTGTATCGAATGACAACGCCAGAACTTTGTGAGTTGCAAATGCATTTGAAAGAGTTACTGGACTTAAGGCTAATAAGGCCTTGTGTTTCACCTTGGGGTGCACCAGTAATTTTTGTAAAGAAGAAGGATGGATCCTTACGACTGTGTGTAGATTACAGGGACTTGAACCGTGCTACAGTGAAAAATAGGTACATGATGCCGCGAATAGATGACCTCTTCGATCATATGAAAGGAGTAGCGGTATTCTCAAAGATCGATTTGTGATCAGTGTATCATCAGTTAAAGATTAAGGAAGGCGATATCCCAAAAAAAACTGCCTTTCGAACTCGGTTTGGGCATTACGAGTTTGTTGTAGTACCTTTTGGATTGACCAACGCGCCAGCAGTATTCATGAGCCTCATGAACGGCGTATTCCGGAAGTACTTAGATCGATTTGTACAAGTCTTTCTAGATGACATCCTCATCTATTTCAAGAACGAAAGAGAGCATGAAGAACACTTACAAGTAGTGTTGTCCTTCCTTAGAGAGAACAAATTGTATGGGAAGTTGTCGAAGTGTTCCTTCTACCAGAAAGAGATTCACTATTTAGGTCATATCATTTCCAGCGAAGGAATCTCTGTGGAACAGAAAAAGTAAAGGCCATTATGGAGCGGCCAGTGCCGAAAAATGCCCATGAAGTGAGAAGCTTCACGGGGCTAGCAGATTATTACCGGAGATTTGTAGAAGGATTCTCAAAAAGAGTGAAACCCATCACCACCTTGCAACGCAAAGGGGGTCAGGTATGAATGGACAGAAGAGTGTGATAGTGCATTCATTGAGCTTAAGAGGTTACTAACTAGTGCGCCAATTCTACGAGTGTCGGATATGGAAAAGGACTTCACAGTCTGCACGGATGCCTCAAAGCAAGGGTTGGGGGTCGTGCTAATGCAGGATGGAGGAGCGATAGCCTATGCATCAAGGAAGTTGAAGAAACACGAAGATTTATAAGCGACTCATGATTTAGAGTTGGCAGTAGTAATGCTGGCTCTGAAAATTTGGAGGCACTATCTTGTGGGGCAAAACTTTGAGCTCAAAATGGACCATCAAAATTTAAAACATCTCTTCACTCAAAGAGATCTGAATGCCAGGAAAAGGCGATGGAGTGAGTTTATGAGTGAGTATGATTTTGGTATTTCGTACATCAAGGGAAAGGAAAATGTGGTCGCAGATGCCCTGAAGTAGGAGACCACGTATCTTCTCCTTGGTAACCTTAAAGGTCAATCTGAGGGAACATGTGTTGGCACAACTCCAACGAGACAGTTGGTATTTAAAGATTACTTCAAACCTCCAGAGCAGGAGGCAGTTAGATCCAAAGTATGAAGGATATAGTCTACAAACAGACGGACTGTTGAGATATCGAGGAAGGATATACATCCCTGAGAATGGGGATAATCGAAGCATCATACTAAAGGAAGCCCATAGAGCACTTTATTGTGCACATCCGGGTATGAAGAAGATGTACGCAGATATAAGGAAACTCTTCTTTTGGGTAGGCATGAAGCGCGATGTAGTCCATTTCGTCGCCAAGTGCCTAGAATGTCAACAAGTGAAAGCCGACCACCATCACCCGACAGGCCTTCTACAACCACATGATGTTCCTATGTCCAAGTGGGAAGTCATATCTATGGATTTTGTTGTGGGGTTGCCGCTCACATCCCAGAGACACAATGCCATTCTTGTGATAGTGGATAAGTTAACCAAGAGTGCTCATTTTATTCCGGTTAGAGACACTTACGATGTCATTGATGTGGCACGTGTGTCTGTAAGAGAGGTTATCTGTTTGCACGGGATACCTAAGAACATCATTTCAGATAGGGACTCCAGATTCACTTCTAGGTTTTGGACAAGTTTACAGTCAGCGTTGGGGACTCAGTTGAACTCAAGCACAGCTTATCATCCTGAAACAGAAGGGAAAACTGAGAGAGTAAATGGAAGACATTCTTGGGATGTATGTAATGGATAATCAAACCCAGTGGAAGAAGTAGCTACCTTTGGTAGAGTTTGCCTACAATAACAGTTTCCATAGCTCCATCGGAATGCCACCCTACGAAGCTTTGTATGGAAGGCCATGCAGAACCCCATTGAGTTTGGATAGACTAGAAGACCGAGTAACAGTTGGGCCAGAATTGATTCAAGAGATGGAAGAACAGGTGATTCAGATTAGGCAGAGACTAAAGGAAGCACGGGATAGGAAGAAAAGTTATGCGGATGCACACCGAACCGACCGAAGTTATGAAGTGGGAGACCAGGTTTTCATTCGTATCAGACCTAATAACAGTACCATACGGTTCGGGAAGGGGACAAAGTTGTCACCTTGATTTATAGGACCGTTTTGAATCCAAGAGAAAATTGGACCCGTTGCCTATCGTCTCATACTTCCACCCCACTTGCATAAAACTCATAATGTATTTCATGTATCTATTTTACGTCATTATGTTGTTGATGAATCACATAAACTAAATTGGAAGGAATTGCAGGTATCGAACGTGGGAACTCTCACTGTAGAACCATTATGCATATTGGACCGTAGAGTCCGACAACTCAGGAACCGTCTGGTAGACCAAGTTAAGGTCCAGTGGGACAAGTATAGTCCAGGATATGCTACTTGGGAAGATGCTGAGACACTACGACGAGACTATCCCTCACTTTTGACCACCTCGAGAAAATGTTTCTCGAAGGTGGGGTGTATGTGACACCACCTTTTGACTTAGACAGCCAGGATTACCTAAGACCTATATACTTCATTTTCTAGTCACAGTGAAACTATTAAATGATACACTTAAACTTTAAAATATATGAACTTTTATGAATGTTTAAATGTTATTATTGATGATGTATGTAATGTGATCTACTATGTGAATGTAAATTGTACGAATGATTAAATGTTATTCATGATGATGTATATGATGCGACATATTGTGAGAATGTGAATTTTATGAACGATAAATGCTATTAGAATGATGTTGGATATGATGCAATCTATTTTGGTAAATGATAATCTTATGAATGGGTGTCGAAATTGAATTATGGGATATTATGAGATCTATTTCTAACTGGAGAACTTGATGTTAATTTATCGGTACAGGGATACCAAATTGAAATGATGATAGTATGCAATTACATGATGATAATGCATAGAAATGTATGAGTTTGTGTTACAGACTAATCTACAGGTTATGGGCTATGAAATAGCCAAGGGATAATGA
>SNQJ01S0001957.1:330999-355771 GCA_010110895.2 Picea sitchensis | reverse complement strand
AGTTTAATTTGTTAAAGACTTACGTATTCAGGAAGGGATAGGACATTAAATATAAAGATAAGATATTAATAAGGGATAAGATAAGATAATAAATATGAAAGGATAAGATAATAAATAAATGGATAAGGAAAGTAATGAAGGGGGGGCGAGAGTCGGTGAAGGGGGAATATGACGGGGAGAGCCTTACGGTGGAAGGCATTCTTTGGGAGGAGGATTTTGTTTTGGGGGAGGAAGCATTTTGGAGGGGGACGAGAGTACTGGTTTCTGGGCTTGGATTTTCTGGTTCTGTGGTTGAGTTCAGCAGTCTTTGAGTATCATTGCAGGGGGCACCGGGTTGCTAGGGGTTTTGGGCACGGGGGCCAGGATTCCTCTCAGTTTGCT
Organism: Picea sitchensis; assembly: GCA_010110895.2. Classification (NCBI taxonomy): domain Eukaryota; kingdom Viridiplantae; phylum Streptophyta; class Pinopsida; order Pinales; family Pinaceae; genus Picea; species Picea sitchensis. The sequence goes on along the minus strand of SNQJ01S0001957.1, from coordinate 355,390 downwards.
AGAGCTAGGGAGCCAGACAGGCTACTCCAAGATGGCTGGGAGGATAGTCAGTTTGGGCAGAGTTGGTCAGCGCATCAGGCAGCAGCAAAGCAGCAGGCTGGACAACCGGGTCAATGGAGAAATTAGCATCAGGAAGAGGTAAATTTGTATTATTCTGTTAAGTAATTCTTATTATGTTATGAAATCGTTGTTCATTATTTAATTTAACATGCTTATATGCTGAATTAAAAGAAATTACTGAGTTTTCTACGTAGAAGTAGAAGTTTACTATTTCAATTTATGGATTTAGTAGAATTTAGTTAATTTAGGTTACTACAGTTAATGAACTCCATAAATCTACCATTGGGAACTAACTTTGAGACTATCTTAAAACGCTCTCGCCTACCTCTTCTTAACTATATGTAGGATGTTCTATCCTATAGGTGAGGCCATATTCTAACCATCTCATCAGACCGATATGTGAAATTTATTTCTACACTTAACAAGCTATAAATCTTCGACTATTGGGAGAATTGACTGGTTTCCTATATTTTTTATTATGAGGTGTCACGATACTTAGGAGTGGGGGAGGGGTTTCATGAGTTGACAAATGACAATACTTCCTATCTATAACCCATGAGAAGAAGAAGCAGAATCTTTGTAAAAATTTGTGTATATTGTTTTCATGATATGGGCTATTATATTAGCAGTTATTGACATGCTAAATTCACTATGTGTTATAAACTTGTTGTACATTTCTTCGACATACCGCTTAACTGGTTTTTTTATAGATTGTTCATTACATACTTGTGTTACATGCCTTGAGATAGAGGAACATATTGTTATGATGTGCGAGGACAATGACAAAGCAAGTAACAGTGGAACACTCTTATCTTGTCTCTGCTCTTGTTCATTATGACTGTCAAAAGTGTTTAAATTGAGTGATATAGATAAAACATCCATTACAAGATGAACAAATTCCATTTTGCACAGAAGTACCATATGGAGTGCCATATGGAGTGTCGTCTGGAGTACCATTTGGAAGACCATATGGGGTTCCATGTGGACGACTAGATGACGCTCCATATGAAGGATCAGATGAGGTGCGCACACATAGTAAGTAACCATGATTGCAGGTAAATAGTAATCGTTTGAATTGATCTAATTGTTCAGTTGTATTATGAGATGGATTAAATGGCATTTGATAATTCAATTATACAATCTCTAAATGCATTTTTATGATCAAATGTCCAAGTTGAAGACTTGGACATTGTTCTAATTCTCTCATCATTACAATTGCCTCCAAAGGACACCCTTCGAATTCAAAATCAGCGCAGTCATAGTCACACATGGAAACTCTTGTGTGATGAATTCATCAACAAATTCAATCGTTTCCACCATGAGCACATTAAAAATCAGAGGGTTAGTTCCAATTTCTATTTCACTCATGCATGATATGTGTTGCGCTCATCCTCTGCCCAATTGTGCTCGTCCTCTGCCCAAATTCACTCCTCTATCCAATTCCACTCCTCTGCTCATCCTCCACACTGTAACCATTCCCAAATGATACGGGCCTTCCTCCTATGCCTACCTCCTAGCCATCCCTGAAATCACAAAGTGTAGGGAGGTCTTCCTTCGCATAGGGTGGGGACTGTTCTTGGCCTGTCTACAGGGCCATGATGATGTTGTTTCACTGCAATTCTCTCTCGGGTTCGATGGGAGGATGGCGCACGTGGGATCTCTGGGCTTCTTGGTCTCTAAGGATTCAATTGCCTCAGCCACGAAGCTGCCACAGGTTGGAGATCGTTGGTTCAAGCACCACCAATTGCCACGGTCAAGTTACAACAGAGTTTTCAAGTCCGAGTTTCAGAATTTTTCTGGAGCTAAGGGGTACTCCAAATAGTGTATTAAAGATGAGTTGATTAACCCCCTGATCGTCATTACCATAATTATCACTTGTGAAGGTAGATACTTTGTTTTTAAAGCTTACCATTTTCGTCTGTTAGCTCATTTCCAATTTAACAAGCCCTTGAATTTTCCTTTTTACTTCTTGAAAAGTCTTGAGAAGATGTCCTCCCAAGTACGAAAGAATGTGGCCAATCCTCATAACAGCCTATTCCACCACGGCCTCATAAAATTACTTTTCATAATTGAGTTGACAAAACAGGGGAAGACATGGGATGAATTCATCTATCAATTTTGAAACCCCCATCTCTCAATCAAGACCAACAAGAAAACACTTGATTTAGGGACTGTTACTCCATCCAAACCCCATTCTCCAAAGACTCCAAACCATCCTACTCAAGCTATCTCTCTACTAGAACAAAAGACCAAGAAACTTGTTGATACCCCTGCAACCTCATTAGGAAAGAAAACTAAAAATCCTATTGATAATTCTCCAATGCCCTCAACATCTATTGATCCTCAACCCAAGAAGTTACAAGAGGCAATTCAACAAGATTTCTCTGTAGTCTCTACGAATAGAAGAGGAGCCAATCGATTCCAAGTAGGATCTTTTCGAAAAAGTACCCGGAATGCAAGTGGGAAGCCTAATGTAAAACCCCCAAGCACTTCATATCATATCCAAGTATCTTCCAATTTCGAAATCCCCCATAAAATACTTAGGGAAGTTTCCGCAAAAGAGTGTGAGCTTGATAGAGAAGTAAAATCTGAACCCATTCCCTCTCATAAACCCTACATTACTCCTACCTCGTAGATACCTACACCAGATCCCAAAGATGATAGACTCTCTACATCCATCAAGGGATCCAAGCCCTCCTCTGAGATATCTTATCATACTCCGGTCATTGAAAAATTACAACAAGAAAATGTTTAGTTGTTGCAACAGTTGGAAGAGAGGAAGACCATGGAAAGGCATCTCCACCACGACAATGCAGTATTACAAGCAAAAGTGAATTCCCTCCAATGATTGGTTGATCAAATGACCAATGACAATTGTAGCCTTTGTGCACAATTGAAACATCGCAAGGGGGCCAAGACAAAGTCTTCAGGGCAAGAAGCTTCTAAAGCTAATCCATCCCCTTCTCAGCAAGTCTAGTCATATTGGGTAATTCATTTTTGTTTGCAGTGGGACCTGCAAATCCTTAGGCATGGGGGTAATGTTGGGCTTGTATTTTGATTGTTTTGTGGTGACGATTGAATCTTTTTTGCACCGGCATTATATATTTTATTGACCATTTTGAAGAAGTTTTCGAAAGATTTTGTATCAATTCATCATGGATTTATAAGAGGTATGCACAATCAATGTTTTGCAATGGTTTTGAGTTAAATTCAGTTCGATTTGATGATTATGAGGGTCTAATGTGTAATCTGTGTGTAACAGGGCGAATTTGCAGTATGATCCTCCATTCGATAGCTCGTTCGACACTTCATCCAACACCCCATCCGGTATGTGATCTAGCACTCCATCTGGCACGTGATCCAGCACTTGGAGCGTAGGCCAGTTGCCAATTGGCGTATTGGCGGCCTGTGCTGGGTGAATCGGCGACCTGGGTTTTGTGCCCCCTCATGGACTCTAGCTACTGAGCTCCTGACATATCATATTAGGCAGTTATGCTAATCATTGAGTGGCTTGTTCAGTTTCTAGAAGCCAAAGACTGTTAGAGCACATTTAATGGGAGTTACCATTTTTAGAGGAGGTCGACCCTTCCAGTGGTTGACCTCTCGAACTATAATCATTATAAATACCACCAGTAGTGGATAAACCACAAGACATAATTCTTAAGAAGAGTTTCATTGTGTAATTGAGACATCTCTGCAAACTTATGTTCGGACTGTGCTTTTTAAGTTAATGACATAATCGTGTTGATTTGAGCTTGTGTTTTGTTGTTGAGGAGTAGCCACGACCTGCTGGGGGGCCCACCAGTGGTCTGGGTGAATACTTAGATAGATAGATCGTGTGTTTCATTTGTGTAGTTATAATTCACTTCGTTTCTTTGTTATATGTATTTTGTAATTTTACATGTTGTATTTGTTGTTTACAACTTAATTGTCTAATTTCTCTTTTGCAGGTTGCTTATAGAAGATAGTTATTTGTCATGTTGTGTCTTTTATTTATTAGTAACTGGCTTGCAAGCTGCTAACTCAGATGGTGTGTTAAAGTGTTAAATTAGTTTATGCAAGTTGAAACAGAGTAGTATTTAGAACAAAGGATTAGTTTAACGCAGAGTTTCTTTTGAAAGTTTTGATGGATAAATAATTGCAAGTTTTGTTAGTTGATTTAATTCTCAGTTCAAGTTATGCTTTCATAGATCTATTTTGTTTATCAGTCTTGTCTTAGTGTGCTAGGATAGAAGTATATTTTGGATTATGTTTTTACAAGCATGTTAGTTTGAAATTTGATTTTTAAAGATAGGATTAAGCCCAGTTTAATTATGAAATTCCAGTTTTAGATATTGAGTTGTGATTTTTTTTTTGTTTTAAGTAAAAAAGAGGTGGTCCCTGCTATATTAAGTGGCAAAAAATATACATCTATGCTTAGGCTTTCAGTTGTTCCGCCGATTTAGTGGAAACCGGAACAATTGGCAGCCAATGTTATCCTTGTCAAAAGTGGGTGGTTCGCCATCTATCATGCCCGTAGGAAACCAGGACGGATGGAAGTCCATAGTATGAGATGTGTCTATAGTTGTATAAGATGCAGCTAGAAGCATAATAATAACCCTCGGCAAAAATACTAAAAACTTAAGCATAACCATAGCTATTACCCGGTGGCCATGTTCGCCTCGTCATCCTGTTCTCCTTCCCTAGCTGGCATCACGAATGGTTGCACACAAGTTGGGCATCTCTTCCTTGTTGGCGCATTGGAGAAGGCGTCATATAGCATATCCAGACGTTGGCTCATGAGGATTCCATGGTGGATCTAGTCCGCCATCTGGCCCCGTAGATGAAACAACAATTCCAGTCTCTCCAAGTGGAAAAAAGGTGGCGGGACACGCCACTGTTCCTGCATGGATGAGATGGGAGGTGGCAAGAGGACCTTTCCACCCTCCCTCGTCGTGCCTCCCGACCTGTTCTCCTCAGCTTCGTTTGGGGTTGCCTCCCTTTGTTGATCCATGCCTGGTCCATTTTTCTTGTTGCTTTACATGCCTTTGTCCGAGGTGTGTCCAACTTCGAGTGCGGCCTTCTAAGAGTCCAGATATTCCAATGTTTCTTCGTCTATGTAGCAGGTGGGGAACTCATCGAATTTCTCTTCTCCTATGCCGCTACCTTTCTTCTCCTCAGTGGCGGACATGGTGTCTTCCTCCAGAAAGTGGCTTGGTGGCTGCCAGTTATCGGGCACAGTGAAGAAGAGCTGCTCCGGAGGAACCTAAATTGGCTCCTCCGAAAAGACCTCCTCCACATATGCCATTGGAGGTGTTCTGGCCACATTTTCTCTGCACGTGACTTGGGTCAGAGCCATAGAAAGCGCTTATTTCATCCATTGCAGCCTCTTTCATCGGGAAGCAAGGGTATACCATGCAGAGCCACGACGTGGCTTCCCCCTTTCTCGTGGCATCAGAGTGAAAATTCGGATTGAAAAGGTTCAGAAGGTGGTCTGGGGATTGCACCAGAGCTCACAATTGTAGAAGTGGTGTAGGGTGAAAATGAACTGGATGAATCCATGGCGTGGGTTGTTCAAAAGTGGATGGAGCGATAGGATGTCCATATTGAGTTGTGATTTTAATTAAAATATTGATTTGAATTAAGTTTTTTAGTCATAAGTTTATAATCTTGTGAATTTACTTGAGTTAGCATAAGAGTGCATTTGAATTAAGTATAAGAGTGTTTTCTTATCATCGATGATTGATGCATGAAATTTAGAGATCACATGGATTTTCAGGATGTTTAATGTCTCTTCTATGATGGCAAAGCTTTCGTTAGATTGCTTGATTCATACTTTTCATTTCTCTGTAGAAGTCAACATTGAATTAATTCCTCTTGAATTGTCACTAATCGTCAGATGTCATTGTGATGTTATTAGGCACCGAAGACATAATCATCATCTTTGAGTTTCTTGTTATTGCAAGTTAAGAATAGTTTTGATTAATTTCTTAACAGAGTCATGATGCTTTTGATTAAGTAGGTTAAAATTTCTCCTTTACAGAATAAAAATGATTATGAGTTTTGTTTTAAGAATAGAGTTTACTTGTTGAATAGTTTTGATAGGTTAGTTGTTTGATTGTTTATTTGCTTAAAGATAAAAATATCAAAGTAATTTACTTTTTGTTGCTCATTAGATTGAATAGATTAACTTGTTCAAAGTAGGGTTTGATTTGCTTCTTTAGGAATAATCCATTGATCCATTGTTTAAAGCTGCTTAGGGTAAATAGTTCAAGTTCATTAATAAGATTTGCTAATTGATAAAGGTGAAAGAGTCATTGCTTAAGTAGATTAATCCTTAGATAGACCATCCCCTTAGATAGATAATACTTCCTCTAGCTTTTCTGCCTTGGCACATACAGTGCTACAACTCTAAGTTTACTTACCCTAGGTTGACAATTTAATTGAGGGATTTAGTGCATATAGAATACCCATCAAAGACTTAGTGTGGCAATGCATGGAGGACCAACGTTTCCAGAACAAGGAAAGATGAAAGGTTCCTTGGGAAAAGTGGTTCCTTCGTTGGTACTCCCAGGAATTGATGCCATTGACACTGACTTGACCTAAGGTCCACTAAGGAAAAAAAGCAACACACACTACAAATCTAAGAAGCAAATAATCAAAAAAACCTTCCCACAATGAAACCATTAGTTGGTTATGAAATCCAACGTCGCGAGATAAATATAGGAAGGGGTTGGGATAGATTGGGTGGATCAGTGATGTTGGCGACCTACTTAACGGACTTACGCCTTGGTGCAAGTTCCCACATGGTTTTACCCATGGGTGTACCCTCCAAGGATCCTGAGTAATTTTGACCAACGTCTAACCCAGGTACTTCGAAGACTCCCCTTCACTGTCACCTTGTGTATCAACCCTAAAGATATAGGCCACTAAGGTTACCAACTCGCAGTCAGCCTCTAGGAGGGTACAATCGACAGTCGAGAAGGAACGTATGGGCAGGATAACAAGTCTGAAATTATTCAAGAGAACTGAAGACAAGTGGACCAGAATACTACTAAGAACCTTGAATGGATTCGATATTCACGAAGCTCTGAGACCAAATGAAACCAGTCGTTTCTCAGGAAGAACCCCCAATATACGATCTTTTTGCTACGTAGGTTAAGCTTCAGAGGGGAAATATTTGTTGCTCTCCCACACATGACCTCATGTTTAACCCCTATGTGAGAGGGAGATCCCGACTATACTTATATGAACAATTGGATTTACCGCTCCCTAGCACAAGATTCTATGTTTCTCTAATGGCTTTGGAAAGTTATCCTCACAACCTATTCCAAATCCATACACTTTAAGACAATGTAGGTTCGCTACCAGATAATATCAAAGTGTCTGAACAATTTTATAAGCGCTTCATTTGAGGGTTGTTGTTTACTCAAGGATGTGAAAGTGAAACTTATGATGTTTTAGACTCGACTCCAAAAGAATGCAGAATAATGAGATGCAAATATTTTTCTTCAATGAATCCTACATACAGGATGGAGAAGAGGTTCAACTTTCTTCAATAAAAAGACCCAATTCCCAAACGCAATTTTCTAAATGAAATCTACTACACTACCCAAAAGAAAGAACGCAATTATCTTCTGTATTTGATTTTAAAAGAAAGCAAATGAAAATCCTTTAATGCATCATTACTTTCAATCAAAATGAAAGAGTCAAATGCAAATACAAAGACACGAAGAAAAAATATTTCAAACAAAGAATGCATTCAAAGGATAATGAAAACTGAAAGAAGCAACTATGATAACTCGTTCAATCAAGAACTCAAAGATGCAAAAGAGAAAGAAGATAAACACTCACGAAAATCCTCAAACGAAGAGCAACAAGAAACATAAATCAAGTTAGGTTGTCATAAGAGTCTTAATCATCCAGAAAAGCGATATGTTTCAAATGAATACAAGAAGTCTCAATTCCAAGCAACCTTTGCAAACCTTAGTTGATGAACAGTCCTAAACAATCAAGCAATCTGAAATCTTTACGAGATGAAGATCAGATAAACTCAAAAGGAAAAAATAGCCAAGGGATCTTGTTAACCCAAGGGGACCACAACTAAGAGAAAAATTGCAAAATCAAAGGCTAAACATAAATGAATGATAAATGCCCAACTCTTAGAAAAACAAAGTCAAGAGTATTCAAAGACCTCTGAGCAAAAATCCCCTTAGGATTAGACTGAGAAAAAGTTAGCAGAAAGGGGCAGAAAAACCTAGAAAAGGAGATCAATGCTCCTGTTTCCAAAGGGATAGAGTGATACAGTGCTCTGGTATGCACTACAGAGAAGTCTTGATCCTAGATCAGCGCTTTGGTGTACACAGTAGAGGAACATTTCCATTCCCAAAAACTCAGAAATAATGGCTAAAAAATTAGAAAACTTTGCCAAAGACTCTGTGAAATATTCAATGAATAAGAGAGAAAGGGAAGTATATCAGAAACAAACAGAAAATAAGATCTAAAGGTGGTAAATATCTCAAACAATCCAAGGAAAGACAAGTCAATGTCCTTCCCAAGCGGAGTCACCAATTTTTGTTGCGGAAATATTCCCTTGCGGACATGTGAACTTTCCCTTGGAGTACATACCCCTCTACCAAGACAGAAAACTACCTTTGGACACTACCATGCCTATAGATTCATTTTATCCATCGAAAAGGAGAGAAGGAGAGGAAGTATGATGTACCTCACTTTCGACATTTTTCCAAGCTACTTCAATCCATGAGTTCCGAACAGTACCTGCAATGGACAACAAGGAACAAACGATTATCTCCTACTCTAATGGATTAGACAAAATCAATCGATCTATGAAGATTAAGACTAGCACATGTAAACACATATTAGAAGGAAATAGGCCAAGTATATTAATGAGAAATTCAAAATGAAACTTACAATCTTCATATGATGTTGCAACAACCTCTCCAAGTCCTCCTCATCCAACCCTTGCTAAAAGGATCCACCATCAAAATAACAATGCTTTGTTGATTTTTTCCTCCTCTGTTCACCATGAGAATGCCTCCATTTATAGGCTTTGAGAGGCTTAACCACCTTGGGTATATTTGGAATTATTTGAGGATATGGCTCCAAAATTTTTGATATCTTCCTTAGATGCAGCCTAGGGGTTAGATTTGAGCCAAACCAACTCGATCCATCCATAGTTGTCTTTAGAAGAAAAAGGGATTTCTTCTGAGATTTCCTCAACCAATTCGGCGCTCCCTTAGAATGGGAAACAAAGCACTACAATGCTCTTTGTGACATGGGAAAGGAGCGTTGAGAGCGTTGTAGCACTAGCGCTCCCTGTATATGAGCAGGGAAGCGTTGATCTTCCCAAAAGTTTCCAAGATGAGCAATTCTCATAGAAAAACATTTGTTATGACTGTAAGATGATGGGGCTTCTTCTTCTAACATGTTTTAGGGGGTTGTATCAAGTGTTTTCATGGTTTCATTTGTGATGCGACACTTACAGAACGAGAATGTGACACTTACGACAAAAATGTGACACTTACGACAATGAGAATGTGACACTTATTGAAGTGAGGAATTTTGATGTGTAACAAATAGCCAGTAATATAATACCTCTTACTTAAAGAAAAAAGACACATTTTTTTTCAATTTATAAAAATATAAGGATAATTTTCCCTTAGTTTTCAATGTGGATGAAATGATGGCCCCTTAATTTCAATGCTCCAAACTTAAAATCATATAATTCACCCAAAAAAATTGAGAAAATGATCACATTTTTTCCAAAAAACAAATCAACAAAAGGGAGAAATTGTGTGACGTTTTACCAAATTTTGTGAACTTTTAGAAATATTTAGGAATCTTAGGGTGGGGGACTACCCATCATCTCATGCCCAACCCCTAACCCTGCCTTCCTTTATGTCTGAAATTTCAACATTTTTTCAAGATTTTAAGCAATTTCTCAAATGTTTTTGTGAATTACAAAAATGGGGAGGAGGGGTGATGCCCAACATTTCATTATTTTACCACATGCTCAAAATTGACAAATTTACTTTGTAAATTTCTAAAAGATATTGATAAAAATTCAAGAAATTTTGCTAAAAAGTTTGTGGAATTTCTACAAATTTTGAGCATGGAGAGAGGATAGCGATGCCCGATGTCTCTTTGGGGGTGATATATGTTGGGCATTTCTCCCTAAATGCCTATAATTTGTCAAAAATTCATCAAATTTCTTTATTTTTTTCTAAATTTTGTGCAATATATTAAAAAAAATATGACTTTTAAGCAAGGGAAGTTGGGCATTCCTACCTCTTCGTATTCTTAAAATTCCCATAACTATTAGACAAATTTCAGGAATGTATGGAAGAGGGTGAAGCCCATCATTGCCCCCCTCCTTACTTGATATTTCCTAAAATTTCTTGTGTACCTTTTTACAATAATGGGAGCAATATTTTCAAAAGTCTGCATTTTGTTTCGGATGTTTGAGCACTTTCTCATTTTATTGGGTGAATCGTAGAAACTAAAGGGAAACTTTTCCTTCCACACAAAAAATTAAGTAACAATTATCCATATATTTTAGTAAGTTAAAGGAATTTTTCTTCTTGATTATTAAAATTTTTGCAAAGCTTGAGAATGACTCTTTGAAAATTTTATAAAATTCAAATAAAATTTCCCATAAATTTTGTAAAATTAATGAAATTAAAAATTTGGCTAGTGATTTACTATCCCTCTCTTAAAAAAAATAGAACTTATAACCAATAGAAAAAAATTTAAAAAAAATGTTGGTGACTCGTGATTCCTCTCTTAAAAAGATTAAAAAAAAAATGTTGGTGATTTATGATCCCTCTCTTAAAAAAATTACAAATTAAAATTAAACATATAATCACTAAAACAAATGGTGATATATGTATCACCAAAAAAAAAAGATTAGCCCATGGAAAAAAGCATTGAATTTTTTCCAAAGAAAAATTAGTTATTTCTATTCATAGTTTGAATGGAAATTATTTTGATTGATACAGATTGGATCATTATATAATTTTTCATCTACATTGATACTTTTTGAGTGGGAAAAATTGGAGGAATCGAATTACAAAGTCATTTTAGCGGTAAGTCCCAATTTGGAAAATTGGGTCCAAAAAAACATCTGAAATCTTTCAAAGCCATTTTGAGGCATCAAATGGAAATTTTTGGGGTCCAAACCTACTTACTGAAAGATTCCATATTCTACACCCTGAGACCTTTCCAACGGTGCAAGAATCGCCTCAATCGGAGTTTGTATGTTAAAGTTATGCCTCTCGCAAGTTGAACTACCATGTTTACCACCATGGTACGAATGGATGCCACATCATCAACAAACATTTTCCCCATTGATTTCAAATTGTTCACATGTGTGAAAACTTATTGAAGTCTAAATTGGCTTATTCGAAGTATGTAGGTTACTTGTACTTGTGCACACACTTTAAAGCATGACTTGTTGGTGCCATATGCTAAAACCACCACCTTTCAAACTTGAAGTTATACAATGAGTTTTGAAGCCTGAATTGAAATGTACATATCACAAATTATGGTTCAATGAGTGATAATTAGGATTTCACAAGTTATTCTTGTTAACATCGCTCTCCATAGAACACTAAAAATGTTTCAATTTGAACATTTAGAGGAATAATTTTGGTATCAATCACCCTTGCATGCAAGCATCATTTCCCAAGTTCGAACCTGCATTAGGTGTCTACATTCAAAAATATGGAATACATCTCAATTACGATAGAATGCATCTCAAATCGAGGTTAATATTCTCAAAAACCTTTCAAACTTGTCTAATTCGGATAGTTTAAGAGGAATCAACCAATTTTAGTCAATTTGATTTTCAAAATTAACTATGTAAGTTTCTTGGTTTTTTTAACAAATTGTAGGAACTTTTATGTGGCCTCCAAGGGACACATGAAAAGGAAAACAGGTCTTCAAGAGACATCTATTGCAATTCAACCTCAAGATATAATTGAAATTCTAGAATGCCCCAAGGAAATAACACCAATTAGTGACGTAACAATTATAGCAGTGACTCAAGAATAGGAAGCAAGGAAAAAGAACCAAAAAGATGTTTAAGTTGAAAGGGAGAGGGTATAGTTCAAAGTAGAATAGGTTGGTGAAGGAGAAAAAGGATCGGTTGAAAATTATAAACCTAAATATCGAATTCTTGAATTCATTAAATATGCCTTGAACCTAGTGCAGAGGGAATTCTACAACAAAGCACAACATTTTAAGACCGTAGGGATAGACATGGAATATTTCATGAAATATGTCCAAGTGTGGCAACTAGAGTATCAAAAAACTGATTTGTAGTTCAACAGGGTGAAAGATTAGCAAGTTGCACTAGATGAAATCATGAAGTTCATATTATTACTACATTGGATATACAAGAGATGGAGTCTAAGCTCAAATAATGGAAGAAAAAATATCACGAGGCTTGCCAAGGGATTACTTGTGAGGTCAAGAGCCCTGCTAAGATATGGAAACACATGGAGAAAATGATAGATGGACCCAAGAATAAGTTATTTCCACAAGCACATGTGTCCAAAGATTTGGATTTATTTTGGATCCAACATGAAGGATATTATAGCTCTCCCTAAGGTTAATGAATTAACCATCCATAAATCTATTGAAACTCCTACCAAGCACATAACAATAATTAAGACTATATTGCATAAAATGGATAAATATGAGAAAAGGATAAGCCAAAGCATTGTATCATACAAAGTCTCCCTCTAGTAGCATACCTTTTCCCATTGGGAAACAATTAGCTTGGATTTTGAGGCATGGGTTTCCTTTGTGAGAAAATGGAGAAGGGAAAGGGATTAAGTTTCATCAAGCTAAATAGACAATCATCTTATAGATGAAGATTTGAATATCCCAAAAGAGAAAGCTAATAGACAATTGCAAGGTCAAGATAGTCAAAGGGAGTCAAATCCTCTTAAGGGAAAAGAAGACGAAGTGATAAGGACAACCAAAAGGCAAGGAGAGGAAATGAATACTCATATAGGTGACTCAAGCTCATAAGTCCTCCCACCCCCCGCCTTATTATTTTCTATAAATAATATGACTTTGAATTGTACAAGGGCTTTTTGTTTAACATTGTAAATTATTTTCAATATTAATTGAGAAGCCAACTTGCCACTTCTTGGAGATTAATTATGGTGTATGTGTGGTGTGGGACTATTCCTTATTTGAGTCTACTAGGATGGTTGTGAGATTATTTACTTTTGTTGTAGACTATTCTCATGCAATAAGAATTAATTATTTATGTTATGTTTAAATTAGTTGTTATCCATGAATATGAAATGGTTGCTTTCCATCAAATTAAGGTTAACTTGATTTTATGACTACTCGTTTTTTACTCTTTTAACCATTAATTTTACAGTATACTACTTTTCGTTTTGATGGCTGAAATGGTTACTTGTTTCATGTTCACTTTATATTCTCAAATCCTAACTAGGTTCTTAGATTAGAATTGCATTTTGTGGTTAGTTTTAGGACTAAATTTTAGGATTTAATCACTCGAGCTTAAAGCTCATACGTTTAATTTTCATACGTTTAATTTAGCAATCAAGTTAATATATTGAAGGAGGTTGTTATACCAAATAGAGAAAGGGATAATTGGGCGTTATATTTGGGCATACTTCTTTAGTTTGATGCAATAATTGTATTCACGTCTATGTAATTCTACAAGAGAAAGTATTTTACAGGCATTACCCAACCATATTATTTTGAGGAATAAAATAATCATTGTTACCCTTGGTAGGGTTATGTCCTATAATAAGAACCCCTTTAATTAATTTTTGTTTCCCCTATTGAGTTTCTTTCAAAACTTTTTCTTATGCATTATAAAGAAGATATTTTCTCCCAAATTTTTATGAAGACAAAATTCTCACCAAGTCCAAACCCAATTCCCCTTCAATACCCTCTTCCCTATTGGATTTATATCCCTTCCTAGACCTTAGGTGATATTTGGGTTTGGTACAATTTTCAAAAATATCCTTTGATGTAAATTCATATGGACTAATATCAGGGTTAATAAGTCCCTCACATATCAATTTTCACTTTGGTATTGATAAGGGGTCGCTTTCTTTCCCTATTTGGGTTGTAAGGGTACTAACCCCTATTGAAATTTTCATCATTTTCATTTCCCTTTAAATCCCCTAATGTTTTTCTACTCAAATCTATTAGAGTTAGAGTAGGCCACCTTTCCCTATCCTTGAAATCAAATTGACATTTTTTAAAAGGATGGTATTTTCTAAGTTGTGGGAAATTAACTTAACACTTGCATCCTTGCTTGATGGAATATCAACCTCCAACTACATCATCTTTGAAACTTGAGAACCTTGAGAATCATTCTTTTGATCTTTAATCATTTTCCTTCATGATGTTCATGGCTCCTTATCTTGAACTCCCTTCAAATCAGTGGTATGATTCGGTTCTAAGCCATTGTCAGAAATCTATTTGATTTACTTTAGGTAAACAATATTTAAGGTCTAGTCCCTTTCTTTCCTTTACCTAAAGCTGACTTCCCCTTATTAGACTCACCACTAGCCCTCCAAATAGGCCTTCGGTGCTATAGGTTTTGAATATAAGGTTGTATGCAATCCTCCAAAACATGACCATAAACATGACTCCTTACAAATATAAATGAAATTTTTAAATATTTCACTATATGCTTGTGATTTTTCTTCACCATTTATGTTTCAATGCTATTCAAAATCCCTTATTTTAAATCTAAATCAACTAGAATACATGCTACAATCCCATAAGGACTACATTTATAGAACATGTCAATATCTATCATTATTCCTAGACTATCTCCAATATCCCTTAAAATCTCATTGTCCAATAGTTCTATGCAAAGTTTTTGTAACTTTTGTTAAAATTATTGTTAAGTAGTTAAGTGTGTGTGTATTCTTTAACTTTAGTCTATTAAAACAATAATTGCATGCATAAGGATCACTGAAAGAAAGACATACATAGTATAAACAAGTTTTATCCTGGGAAACCCTCGTGGGGGAGAAAACCTAACAAAGCTTCTTTAACATAGATTCTTCAACAAGTGCAATGTCTCTCATAAGAGATATCTCACCAAAACAGAAGATCCACCAGAAACCATAACCATAATAGAGTAGCACACCACTAGACCAAGATAGTCCTTCACCAAATATCCAAAACCCTATGCCGAGACACTTCCTCCTTTGTAGTTGTGTCACTCTAAGACTTGCACATTGTATGATAAAGTTGGTTGTGTGTGTCTCCAAATGAGGTGTTAGGCCTCTTATAAATACTAGTTGGACTACTCAGAATTAGGTCAAGGCCGACCTATCCACTTTACCATTATATTTTACATTTGACTTGTCAAGGCACAATAGGGTCGACTTTTACAAAGTCATAATAGGGCCGAGTTAACAAATATAATATAACAATGTTCATTAGGGTTTTGTCTTGGTCAAATACAAGATAAATATAATAATAATATCTCCTAAATATACTCAAGTTTCAACACTTCATCTTAGAAAGGAAGGTATTCTTTTGGCACGAACATCAACAATGCGTTTTCTCTTATGTACACTTGACCATTGACTTGTTGAATATCCATGAATCTATATTAAAGATGTTTTGTAACCATATCAACATCTAGGGTCTCATCATCCATCTGGGAATTATGTCATCACGGAGTTTTCACTCGCTAGTTCACACAAAATCAGACATCTAGTTCCACACAATGAACTAGTAACCTTTGGTTGGCACACCAGGAAACTGGTCCACAATGACCAGACCTCTAATCACGAGAATTAGGTGATGTAGTGCACACACACTATCCATCTAGCCCAGGGCTAGGAAACACCTCCAACCACACAGGTTTTCCTACCAGCTAAAAAGTTGGGTAACTAACCAACCCCAAAGGCATGGAATTTACTGACCTTGTGAGAGGTCATGCTGACTGGTGCCACAATCAGTAACTTTTCTCACTAGACTTTTTCATTGGAGTAGCAATCTAGGTACCAAGCTATATCATTGGGGTAGCAGTAACTTGGCATACCAGGCTTTATCACTAGGGTAGCCATCTGTGTACGAGGATTAATCATCGGAGTAGCAATAACTCGACGTACCAGGCCTAATCACCAGATTAGCCGTAATATACACATGAATGACCACTTGTTGCTTCTACCACATACTAAAGATGTTTCCCTTGATCACAATTGTAACTCATCACTCCCTCTTAATAGGGACGTCCTTCTGGACTACAAGAAGATTTTCTCTGAAGTACACAAACTTCACTTTTGATAGAGGCTTGGTCAACATGTCAACTATCTGCTCATCTGTAGCGACATACTGGAGCTTCACTGCTCCCCTCAGTACCATATCTTTGATGTAATGGTACTTGATCTCGATGTGCTTGGACTTGTCATGGAACACAAGGTTCTTTGTCAACTTCACACAACTCTAGTTGTCACACCAGATACAAGTCGCCTCCAATTTGAGATCAAACAATCTTGCAAGCAGCTTCTAAAGCCACACTGCTACACTGCTAGATGAACAAGTTGCAATGTACTTTACTTCAATTGTAATGAGTGCCACACTAGTTTGCTTCCTATTAAACCACGAGATCATAGTTGATCCAATACTGAAGAAACATCTAGATGTACTCTTCTGGTCTGCAACACTACTGGCCCAATCTGAATCAGAAAATCCTTGTAGGATTATATCACGATTTGAAGCATATCTGAGTCCATAATCAATTGTACCCTTTAGGTACCTCAACACTTGTTTTGTTGCAACCAGGTGGACACTTCTCGGCTCAAACATAAACTAACTCAATGTGTTCACCGAAAAACATATATGTGGCCTCGTGTTCGTTAAGTACATCAACGAACCAATCATTTGTCTATATATGGTGGCATCCACTATCTCTGAAGATGTATCGCTCAACAACTTCAGATTTGTCACCATTGGTGTAGGCGTGGTTTTGCAATCCATCATTATGAACCTCTTCAAAATCTCACTCGATCTTTGTCATACCTCTAGACCTAAGAAGTAATGCATCATGCCTAGGTATTTCATCTCGAACTGTGCAACAAGCTTCCTCTTAGTCTCGGTGAGGAGATTTTCTTCTCCTGTTAGAAACATGTCATCTACATATAATAGTAGTATCACTGGTCCACCATCCACAACCTTGAAGTATAGGTTGGAATCTTCTTTACTCTTGGTAAATCCCAAGCTCATCACGAAGCTTTCAATTTTATCGTGCCATGCTTTGGGTGCTTGCTTTAACCCATACAATGGTTTCTTCAATCTGCATGCATGTGTATGATTGTCATGTGTCTCAAAACCTTATGGTTGCTCCACATACACTTCCTCTTCTATTACACAATTTAGAAAGGCTCTATTCACATCCATCTAGTGTACCTTCCACTTCTTTACTACGGCTAATGCAAGTATGGCTCTAATTGAAGTGTATATTGCCACTGGAGCAAATATCTCCTCATAATATATTCCTTCTTTCTAGGACAAACCGCATGCCACGAACCTTGCCTTGTACTTCTCAATACTTCCATCTGTTGAATGGTTTGTCCTGTAAATCCACTTGGAACTTGCAATTATTTTCTCTTTTGGTCTTGGAACCACATCCCAAACATCATTCTTTACAATGGAATGGTACTCTTCAACCATGGCATCCTTCCATTCTTTATTCTTTGCAGCCTCTTCATAACTAGTAGGATCTTCATCAATAATGTCACTAAGCAATGCCACATAGCTAGAGTAAGTTCATAACCTCTTGCTTTCTCTGAAGGATCCATCTAGAGCACCATACTTCTCTGCATCTTGAATGATTTCCCAAGCCCAAACTAGTCTTCTCTTCTTGGTATTCATCTCTTGGGATGAATCTATAGGTCTGTGTAGTTCTTCCATATCATGATCTTCTAGTACAACATCATCACCTACATTTGTATATGTAACTCTAGGAGCTTCAGGCTCCTCATCATGAATCTCATTTGACTGATGTTGTCTTTATTTACTGAAATTTGCATCCTCATCGAAGGTGACATCTCTGCTAGTCTCAATTTGTCGGTGACCATGGATGTAAAATCGGTATGCCTTTGATTTTTCATTGTATCCAAAAAATATACTCTTCTTTCCTGAAGAGTCCAACTTCGATCTCTTGTCCTTGGGGACATGCACATATAATGGACAAAAAAATATCCTAAGGTGGTTGACCTCTGGCTTTTCACTTGTAAACATATCTTCTGGTGTCTTGTTCCCAAGGACTCTGTGGGGACTTATATTCTTCATATATACAACAACTCTAGCTACTTTTGCCCACGAATGCATTGGTAAATATTGATCATGAATCATGGCCTTCACTACTTCTATGATTGTATGGTTCTTTCTTTCTGCCACATCATTATGTTGAGGATTTTAGGGAGTAGATAAATCCCTCTTAATCCCAACTTCCTTACAGAATGTATTGAATTCATCTGAAGTGAATTCACCTCCATTATCTAATCTCAAAATCTTTATTTTTTTTTTAGACAAGTTTTCAACAAGTTCCTTGAAATATTTGAACTTGTTGAACACTTCATTCTTAGCCTTCAAAAAGTAAATCCAAGTTTTACGTGAGAAATCATCAATAAATGAAACATAGTATACATTCTTGTTGAGTGAAGCGGTTGACATCAGTCCACACACGTCTGAATGTATAATTTCCAAGACTCCCTTAGCTTTGTTATCACTACTTGAAAATGATTTCTTCATGTTCTTGCCTTGTGCACATCCCTTGCACACTCCTTCATGGTCCACTTAGATTTCTAGAAAACCTCTCACCATCTTGCTCACGATTGATAGGTCTTTGTAATGTATATGACAAAACCTCCTATGCCATATTTCACTTGGAGTAACTATACTGTGTACTAATGCTGAAAAGAAAATTTCCTTTTAACTTGTATAAGCCTCCTTCTTGTACCCCAATCACTACGGCATCATCAATGGATTTTTCTCTAGGTCACATGAGGGCTTCTCCATCAATGAAAGCAACTCTAAATCCTTTCTCATCTAAATATGAGATAGAAAGGATATTCTTCTTCAAACCAGGTACATACAACACATCTTTCATCTTCATCAGTTTTCCAGAGTCTAACTTGTAGGATGCTTCTCCTACTCCTTTAATGGGATATTGATAGTCATCACCTAGCTTCACCTTGTGGAGTGAGTCTTTCTGAACTAGATCTAAGAGGGATTCCTTATAACCAATCATGTGCTTATTGTTAATGTTTATGCCATTATTATAGTTCTTTTCATTTCAATAGATAAGAGCCATAATAAGAACAAGATCACTGAGAAATACACATTCACAAGAGACACAGCATTTATCATGGGAAACCCTCTAGGGGAAGAAAACCCAGCAAAACTTTCTTATCATAAATAGCTTAAACAATGTTCAAGAGATAACTCAAACCAATACAGAAAGTCCTCCCCAAGAGATGCACCACTCTTCTTCTCCTCTCTCCNACTTTTGGATTATCTAAAAGTAAGGATTTAGATAATCCAAAAGTTCTTTAACTTAAACTCATCCCTCCTTACTTTACTTTGAAACTCATCCAAAAATTCTTTAATTGATAAATACTCCATATTTCTTCAATTGAAACTCATCTCTAGTTAAAACGCATTTCTCCTTACTTTGAAACTCATCGAAAAATTCTTTAATTGAAAATTTCTTCAATTGATAAAGACTCCATATTTAATTAGCTTGACATAGCCTAAACCTCAATTTAAACTTAACCACTCTTTGTACAATCTACAGACATTGATACCAGATATTAAATCCCAATTTAATTCTCAAATTAATAACAAAATAAGTATTATAGATGTTATTAAATCCTAATTTAATTCTCAAATTAATAACAAAATAAGTATACAAGTACTATAATAATAATACCAATCACCACCGATTCTATGTAACCCAGATATATATTCAATAGTTCAAGAGATGTTATTGAATCCCAATTTAGTTCTCAAATTAATAACAAAAATAAGTATATAAGTACTATAATACTAATAACAGTCACCACTGATTCTAGGTAATACAGCTTGAGTGGGCCTAATGGTTAAGAACATGTGTTTCATCTTAAGAGGTCACAAGTTCAAATCCAAAGGGGGGTAGGGTATGTATACCTCTGTAGACTTTACTAGTCAAATCGTTGGGCGGAGAGGGGTCCCTTGTCCCACAAACAAGGGGGTCTCATACACCAATTTGGTGTGGCTTGGCCATGACCTTAAAAATAGATTATTATTATTATTATTATTACAACTTGTTATTTAACATTTCTAATATCTATGTAACAAAACATTATACTGAACAAAGTAACCATTAAATATTAAATTAATATTTCTAAGAAAACCAAAACAAACATGATGTGAACCAAATCAATAAAGCACAACAGGGTTTGGCACTTTTGAGATAGCGATTATGGAGCTCACATCTATGTAACAAAACATTATAATGAAGAAAATCTCCATCAAATATTAAATTAGAATTTGTGAAAAAAACAAAAACAAACATGATGAGAAGCAAATATAGGGGGTTTGGAACTTCTCGGCATTTTCAAATTTAAACGAAAATTACCTCTTATAGAAGTAATACTTGGAACAAAAATGGCGGACTGCTATTTATAGTTCCTGGTTTTCTTAGGGTTTGGATGTTTTTTCAGTCTTTTGGGAGCTGACTAATGGCGTTTGGGTTGGACACTTACTTTCTTTCGTTTTATCTGCTAGGATGGATTTTTATAAGGTATTTTTAGAGGTTTGTTAGCGTCCCCTCTTCACGAGTGATTTGACCCTCTTTTCTCTGGGGCTTTCATTCCACTGCACTCTTGATGCTTGATATTAGTGAATGAATGGATCATTCCATATATCATTAACGACTTTGTTTTTGTCATATTAATCCTCGGGAATAGTTAGTTGGGGGTCCTACTATGTACAGGATGAGTGGAAGAGAAGAGGAATGAAGACTTTTGTCGGGATTGGCTAACACAGGTGATTGATATGATGGGCACCCTGGACAAGGAGGTTTGGGATCAGGAGGATCTCTTCCAAATTGTGGATGAGTTATGCCACTTAAATAAGGGTGGTGGAGTTTTAAATGCGATTTTACAACCACCAAATAACTCACTTGCGTCATTACCGACTAGTAGTCTACCACAAAAGCCTCTATTGTTAGTCCCTCTGGGAAACCAAATCTTTGGTTCAAAACAATCGGGACTTAGTAGTGTGGAGAAGTGGGGGAAGGAGGTAAAGGCTGATAACTGTTTCAGTGTGGCTCAGACGAGTAATTTTATACAACCTGAAATTTTCTCAAAGCGGTTTGATAAGGGTGGGATAGGCACGCCGACAGAGGCACTGCGTGTGAAAGATAACAACCATAGGAGAACAGATAGAGCCTGGAAACCAAAAAATTCATGTAAACGCCTGGTGATAGGCATGGATGTTGGTTTAGCTGAAACCTGTAGGTTATCTTTGTGTGCTCTTGTTGGAAGAATTGAAAACAAGACAAGGTCGGCCATCACCCTTGGGGAATGGATGAAGAAGGCATGGGTTCCCATTATCGAGTATTCTCTTAAATTTTCCATACTCCCCTGCGGTTGGTTTGGGTTGATTTTAAAATTCCGGAGGACTCTGAGCTCATTAGAGGGGGCTTTTGGGATATTGAAGGGGGTAGTTTGATGTTGAAGTGGTGGAGGACAAGGTTTGACCCATATAAGGATTATTTTAGCTACAGACATGTGTGGGTACTTCTACCTGGGTTATCGCTCAATCTATGGAATAAAACTGCTATGTCGGCTATAGGTAATCTCTTAGGGAGATTTTTAAAGCTCGACGAAGTGGGTTTACGGTCGGAAGATAAGCGCATGGATCACATTCTTGTAGAACTAGATTTGCACGCAGGACTTATGGATAGTATTGAGATTGAGTGGCGTGGCCAGGTTGTGATACAAAAGTTAGATTATCAAGGCCTACCTTTCCGGTGCCTAAACTATAGAAGGACGGGCCACCTGGGCAAAGATTACACTCTCGGGGCTAGTGATTACTCCATTGACGACCTCTCAAATACTGAACCTCCTTTGGAATATATGCCGGAGGATTACCATATGCGCAGGGTGATGGGGTGACAGGCTACTTGGATGATGACCCAACTTTGGACAAAAACTCTTTTCTAAGTAAGCTTAAATCCTATTGTCCAATTTTTTTTCAGAAACTGTCTTTATGGGAGCGGGATTTCCTGGTTACATCTTTTATAAATGTCTGCCCTTCTGTGGTTGTTGGGGATGTTTTGCTTTCAGGGGTACAGACTGGCCAAGATGTTTTATAAGTTCAGGACTTATTGGCCTCTCCCTCGTTAATTGATACACACCCTGATCCCCCCAGTGTTTCTTCTAACCCTTCCTTAGTGACTGCTTCCATGACATATTCTTTGAACTTGACACAACCTGTGTCTGTCTCTTCTTCGGAACTTTCTTCCACGTCTCAGAACTTGGTCGAAAACATTTCTCTAGTTACTACACCCCTAACCTCCTATTGGGGATTAGAAGCGCAAGTAGATGTATCCCAGGTTGCTAGGGACCCTTACCGACCATTGGTGGATAATGGTCAGTGTAATACTATGGGGTGGTCGAGAGGATTGGAATAAGAAATATCCTCAATTAAGACACACAGTGCTAGGAAGAAGCAAGTTACTTTACCTGTGGTCATGGAACAATAAGCTGATACTACCTTAGACTCGGGGGCACTTAGAGGCATGAAATCCCCTACCAGGGCTAATTCATGATCCTCATCTCCTTGAACATTAGAGGAGTAGGAGGCCCCCTTAAACTACCTTCTTTGAGGAGATTGATGAAACTAATAAATATGAGTATACTTTTCCTTCAGGAGACTTTAGTTGCAGAAGAAAAGGCAAGAATTTTCATGAATTCTTTATGTCCGTCTTGGATGAATTGTGCAGTCAATGTTGTTGGGAAGTCGAGAGGACTTCTTTCTACATGGGACCCAATTTTTTTTAATCTAAACCCTTTTCTTTGTGCTGGTGGACTATTACTGACAGGTACATTCATCCCGGCTAAAAGGATTTTTACCTTTATTAATGTTTATGGCCCGTGTTTAGAGAGAAGGAAGTTTTAGGAGTGGGTGGATGTTGTTGGGATCTTAGCTCAGCCTAATTTGATTCTAGCTGGGGATATGAACTTCTCCTTGGGCTCGATGGAAGTATGGGGGATGAAAGATTTGTTGGATTTCTTAGCAGATTTTTTCAAAAATATTTTGGTAAAGAATCACTTGGTTGACATTAAACCTTCGAAAGTCATGCCCACCTGGAGAAATGGTCGTAGTGGTGTGGAGAATATACAAAAAATATTGGACAGAGTTTGTGTATCTGACTCCCTCCTTGTCGACTCTATTAGATTTCGTTCCTGGGTATAATTTCCTTATATTTTAGACCACACACCAATCGTGTTTCATTTGGACTTTGGCTTTAACACAATTGCTTACCCCTTCAAATTCAATCCGGATTTGATGAAAAAAGTATCCTTTGAATGATTAGTTTGAGAATTTCGGAATACACAAGAACTTTCTGCATTGGCAGGCCCACAACACAGATTGTTTATGAAATTGAAGTCCCTCAAGTTTCGGGTAAAGGATTGGATAAAAAAAAGAAAAGTTGATGAACAACGTATACTTATTTCCAGAGAAGAGAAAATTGTGTTAATGTTTATGCCATTATTATAGTTCTTTTCATTTCAATAGATAAGAGCATAATAAGAACAAGATCACTGAGAAATACACATTCACAAGAGACACAACATTTATCTTGGGAAACCCTCTAAGGGAAGAAAACCCAACAAAACTTCCTGATCATAAATAGATTAAACAATGTTCAAGAAGTAACTCAAACCAATATAGAAAGTCCTCCCCAAGATATGCACCACTCTTCTCCTCCTCTCTCTGGTAATTGCAGCTTGCCTCATAAGAGAAATAAGCAAGTGAGTTTTTGTGTTTGAAGTGAGGCGCTAGCCTCTTATTTATACAAGACTGGCACGTGTGAAAGGTCACAATTGGCAGGGCTGACCTCTCACTCTGGGTGAGTAAACCCACCTTTAATTAATTCTGGTTCTTCCATAATAACTGTTGGGGCCAACTTCTTATTCTACCCTTTATAATTGTCCAATGACCAATCCGCAAAAGGGGATTTGGTCCTTATACAATTACCGACATGATTAATCCACAATCGGGATTAATCCTAATAATAAAATAACAATAAAAATAA
>SNQJ01S0001957.1:299576-329892 GCA_010110895.2 Picea sitchensis | reverse complement strand
ACCAATACAGAAATTCCTCCCCAAGAGATGCGCCACTCTTCTTCTCCTCTCTCCAACTGGTAATTGCAGCTTGCCTCATAAGAGAATGAGCAAGTGAGTTGTGTGTTTGAAGTGAGGCGCTACCCTCTTATTTATATTAGACTGGCATGTGTGAAAGGTCACAATTGGCAGGGCCGACCTCTCACTCTGGGTGGGTAAACCCACCTTTAATTAATTATGGTCTTCCATTATAACTGTTGGGGCTGACTTCTTATTCTGTCCTTTGTAATTGTCCGATGACCAATCCGCAAAAGGGGATTTGGTCCTTATACAATTACTGACATGATTAATCCTCAATGGGGATTAATCCAATGACAATAATAATAAAAATAACATGATTAATCCACAATGGGGATTTAATCCAATAATAAAAATAATAAGAATATTCTTCGCAGTTACATTATTTCAACACTTATAAGCACCACTATCAATAAGCCATGTGTCACTTCGATGAGTGATTGTACCTGTAAGAGTTGAGATCAAAACATATTCATCACTTGAGTCTTCTTATTTGGTTTTCTCACGATCATGTTCATCATCCTCTGGGGCATGAGCATGATGTCTTCTATACTTTCCTTTTCTGACATTACCTTTGGATTTGGGACAGATTATGGAAATGTGTCCCATCTTAAGACAAATGAAGCATCTGTAACTTGAGAAATCCTTCTTGAACTTGTGATTCTTTTGTAATCCATGAAATTTCTTATGTGAGTGAACTTCCTACTTTCTCTTTCCTTTTCTGGTATGTGTTTCTAGGGCTTGATTTTATTCATCACCCAACTTCTCTTCTCTTGCTACTAATCTAGCTTCTTCCTTAGTACAATCCTCCCATATTCTGCTAAACCTGGTTAGCCTTCTTCTTGAACATATACCTTGAATGAATAATTCCCAAGATATAAGGAGACCACTCAATGCAGTCGTCACCAACTCGACTTATTTGATTGTGTCTCCAATGGCTTCTAGTTGTTCTTTGATCTTAGACACTCTTTTGAAGTATGATTGGATAGTTTCTGAACTTTGCATTTACACATTCTTGAGTTGCGTTCTCAAGGTCATCTTTCAGTTGATGTTCTTCCCTTCATAGAATCTGGATAAGGCATCAAACATTTTCTTGGGAGTTGTCAAAGATGAGACACGGGGGATCAAATGATCCTTGACAGAATCATCAATGGCTCTCTTCTCCTTCACTAGGTTCTTCTTGTACTTTTATTTGGCCTAATCTTCATCGGGTTCTGGGACTTCTTCTTTTACAAAATCTTCCAAATCATGCTCTTCTATATTGAGCATTAATCTATACTTCCATGCTTGGAAGTTGTGAGTGCCTTCAAGCTTCTCATCAAGCTTGGTATTGGGTATCATCTTGTTCTTGAGCAATACAATAAGGAGATAAAACTTTTCAAAGAAAGGTTTTATACTTACCAGAGAGTGTTATGCCAATTTGACTAGTTCTGACTTCAATTATGTAGCTGCCAGGACTAGGGTTTATGAGGAAACCCTAACTTTTCAAAATTTGAATTTTGGAATTCTTCTCCAAAGGATAGGTGTGCCCTCCTGAGGTGAGTTACCTAGTGGTCTCACTTTGACCAGCATCCTTCATAAAGTGGGTGAAAACCCCTCCTAATTGCACGCAGTTGCAGCAATTACAACACCAGTTGCAGTTTACAAAACTTTGTCAAACTAGAATCTATTCCCAAGGAAAGATGTGATAGGGTTAAGGGAGTATCCTTGTCATCTTAGTTTCCCCAACGAGCTCTTCTATACGATGCAAATGGATTCTTTTTGGACCACTCTGAAACCATGTTAAAAAAATTCTTAAGAAGTTAAGTGCGTGTGGTATTCTTTAACTTTAGTCTAGTAAAACAATAATTGCATGCATAAGGATCACTGAAAGAAATACATCCACTATATACACAAGTTTTATCCTAGGAAACCCTCATGGGGGAGAAAACCCAGCAAATATTATTTAATATAGATTCTTCAACAAGTATAATGTCTCTCACAAGAGAGGTCTCACCAAAATAGAAGGTCCACCAGAAACCCTAACCATAACAGAGTAGTGCACCACTAGACCAAGATACTCCTTCACCAAATAGCCAAAACCCTATATCGAGACACTTCCTCCTTTGTAGTTGTGTCACTCCTTCTTGTAGATGTGTCACTCTAAGACTTGCACATTGTATGAGAGAGTTGGTTGTGTGTGTCTCCAAATGAGGCGCTAGGCCTCTTATAAATACTAGTTGGACTGCCCAGAATTAGGTCAGGGCCGACTTGTCCACTTTACCATTTTATTTTACATTTGACTTGTCAAGACACAATAGGGTCGTCTTTTACAAAGGCGCAATAGGGAAAACTTAACAAATATAATATAACAATGTTCATTAGGGTTTTGTCTTGGTCAAATATAAGATAAATATAATAATAATATCTTCCGAAGCTACTCAATTTTCAACAACTTTACCCATATATGTTGCTTTGTGGATGATTTTGACCTTGGGTTGAAACAAATAGACCACTTTTGTAGTGATAATGCCAAACATGAACCCTAGCCAACCTCATGACATCAAAAAAAAAAATGGAGCATAACTTAGTAATGGACACCATAACCTAGTAAGGGTGTGCCCAACAAGTGCATCCAATGGATGTGTTCCTGACAGATGTGTTCCTGACAGATGTGTTCCCAATGGATGTCTGCATGGTGTATGTGCACTCAACAAGTGCATCCCATGATTGTTCTCTATCGATGCTTGTGCCCGAAGTCACTTTTTTTATTTGTTCCAACCCCCAAGTGTGGACCACCCAACTCTTTGGGTCCTAATGTAACCTAGACACCCAAGTCTATAAAAGTCGGCCAAGTTCTCTATGTCAATCTTGTCCATCATGCATCATAATTGCAGTTCATATGGGGTCATCTAAGATAACCCCCACATTGTCTTCCCTCACCAAGTTCCCTTACAGAATTCTATTAATGCATCTAATAACTTAATGAAAGGAGATAGTTGTCAGCCATACCCAAGCTCTTCTCAACAACCACCCATTTCTATTTATCTAAGCCTGATCTCCTTCAGATTCCATAGAGAGTACTATAAAATGAAGTTTCAGAGTACACATATTAATGTGAGATACCAATGTCTATGGTGCATCTTATCTGAGCAAGGGTGCCCAACATGTCTATGGTGCACCTTGCCATCATGCAAGGGCACCCAAAATAGATTATTCTAGATATCAAAATTATTTCATGTCCATTTGTGTTGGTCAATAACCATCGAGGTGATCATGCGGTGAAGGTGCTCAAAGTCAATTAAGGCTAGGATCTTACATCCTCCCCCACTAAAATTTATTTTCATCCCTAACAACATCCTCAAGAACTTGTTGTCCTCCAAATCTACTACCTAGACCTATGCATCTATTCACAATTGACTCCTTCAAATGCTTTCACTATCAATGCCAGAATTGTTATGCAACCACCCATTGTCCAATTCTTCCTTTGAACAAAGTGCATTTTCCCAACTTCTACAAACAATGCCTCGTGGATGTCTTTGTTGTTGTTGTTGTGTGCTAATGTGGCTACAATCTAAGTCCAACTCTATTGCAACTACCTATTATTGCTACAATTCAATCTTCATCAAGAAGATAAAAAAAAAAAAAGTCCATGTATTTCACCATCCAAACCTACTACTACATCAGTACTCTTGACCCATTTTTTCATGCTTCTATACATTGAATTGTCCATGCTTTGAACTAGGAAGGTGGCCAATTTGACTATCATGCCCAATCCATGATAATGAACTTCTTCATACTCAGGATGATCACTTATTTTTGCACTTCAATATGTATATACAACTCTATGGGACCAAGGCAAGGTCACCACCTTCATATCGAAACTATCAAGTCTCCCCCCAAAACCCAACATTCTAACTTCTTCATTAAACTTGACACCTTTTCTTGGTGCACTAAGGCTCCATAACCAACTCCTAGGAAATAGATCACACTGATCTTTACAACCAAGAAGAGGGTGGTAGATGGCCATCATGGCCATTACCCTCAAACACTCCAATAATATTTCCAAAGTTCCCTAAGTTAGATGAGTCAATAAAAGACTTCCTTACCTATTTCTTAAGAGAGGAACATCTACACTAGTAATTTTTCACCTTCAACCAGCGATCTCATGATCTCCAAGTCATCTTGGCAATCATCCTCAAACCAACCAAGGAGTGCTCTGCCTCATTTAGGGTTCCCATATACAAAGGTGGGTGAGCATATTCCTTGTCAACTTGATCTACTTTCCTATTTGAACTGTCGAGGTTGAATGTAAACATTTCTTAGTCAACTCCTTCGTTGTCTCCATCTATCCACTTAGAATTGGATTTCCTTTCTCCTCCATGTAGGTGTCCATTATTTTGGCATTGTCATCACTACTACATTGTTAGGGTCCTAACCTCCCTAATCCCTCAAGTAGATAGAATAATATGTTTTCTATGTAATAAAGGTCGAAATTAGTAAATAAGGCCTATGTTATAATGTGAGCATGTCTAATGTAAGAAGACTTAATAGAAGGTTCCACTTCTAGAAATATCTTCCTCTAGAATGTTCTCTAGAAGATTGAAATAGTATAAATAGGAATAGAAGCATGGAAGTGTTTTGTCTTGAAAATTATTTTGTAATTCATCTTTGCTCTACTGGAGGTTGCCCCCTTGAAGAGGCAAGTGAACTTGGCTTTCCATAAATAAAGGAATCATTTTTGGTGTCATTGTTCTCCATATTTTTCTCTTTCTGTTAATATTCATCATAATAATTTTGTTTCTTCTCCACACAATACATTTGGTACCTTACAAGTGGTATTATATCACTTTCCTCTACATAATTTTAGACCAAAAAAAAAATCTAGGCTAGAGACATGTACTATCAACGTCTTTAAATCACGGTGATCTATCATTCAACAGGTAAAACTACGATTAGGGAAGACTACACATAGGAAATACAGTTGGTTTCACAGTTACTCGAAACACACTATTTCACCTTGTTGGAAACCTTTGTAACCCCTATTGGTACCCCTTTGAGTAGTACCGCATTATACAGTACCTGTACACAACCATTCACTCCTACATACCCTCGGGTATACATGGAATCCCATAGGTCTCCTAAAACCAACTAAAGATCATCATATCGGTCGCCTAACTTCTATAGTGGCATCGAGAACAACACTTGGGAAGATTACTCTCGTGTACTTGGTTAATCGAGTAGTATGTCTAAGGGTACGGATGAGCCTCCTTATTGGTGCCCTAAGATATTGGTCCAAGTAATACTATTGGACCATGTTGGTATATCAGAGAGCTATAGAAAATGGAAAACCCTTGTTCGTAGGAACCCCTAAAACCCTAACCCTTGTTGTTGCAACATAATAGAACAAACATAGAGGGGAAATTGTGCAACATAACCCTACCTCATGCATCCTGATTGTGAAATTACTACACAATTTTAACTACTAAACATTTGGGCATTTGGTCACTGCAGTATTCTTTAGACCGGATTATAACTCCATATGAGTTTTAAAAAAAAGATTATATTGGTCCTGTTAGCACCCTTATTTTGGGACCTATCCACCGAATTCCTCTCTTCAGCCTGATTGCAGTGGTATCTATCACTTCTAAGCCTTTTTTTAAGTGGACCCACCCACCCTCTCTGGCACCCATATTCAAGGCCTCTCCCATTGGATTCCTCTCTTTGCACTTATCGCAATGGTACCCCTCACCCATAACCCCTTTATATGCGGGCCCATTGTTGACTCAAATTTTCGTCACCTATATTTAAAGCTCACAAATTATCATGAAGCCTATGATTATTTATACCATATAACTAATAGGTGGGGTCCCTAAGGAGAAAATGCGAAAAGTGTTGATTTTCAAGCTTTTCCTAAGTACAAGGTTGTGTTTGAAATGATGCATCACTTAGCAAATGGTAAATTCGGATGTTTTTCTTATCATGCAAATTATTAATGGTTGACTTGCATGACATTTTGACAGTCACTTGAAATAATTTGGTACCTATTCAAAGAATATTACAGAGTTAGTTTGAGAAGCATAAGTGTATGCATGGTCAATGCATGCAATAAAAATACAAACTCATTGATGAGCTCCATAGAAAATACCACACTTTTTTTTTAAAAGAAACTGGGGAAATTATATTAAAAAACTCTGCCAAAAATGACAGGAGTAGCAAAAATACAAAATTCCAAAATCATCCCTTGCCATGGAAAAAGCAGGTTGAGTTGGTTTCATGAGTTATGATCAACATCAGATCTTGTTCTGTTCTTATACATAATATCTATCCATCTCCTATCATATACTCTATAAAATAAACCTAGTATCAGTTTACAAAAACAAAACATTCCTAAAACTATTGTGGAGGTTGGAACCTGCCTGACTCATCTGCGTGCTCATTTGGCATTGAATTGAAATCTGGAATGTCTGGCTTCGGGGCAGGTGAATAAGCTTCCTTTGTAATTGTCGTATTATTGCTTGTTTGAAGCAGGGTTGTTGGTCTATTCTTCAACTCTTCTATCTCATAATGCAAGGTTGCATGTTCATCCTTCATCGAATGTTGTTCCTGGCGATGCTCTGCCAAAATCTCCATTACTGTGAGCCATTGATTAGACATGCCTTGGACTTGAATATGCAAAGTTTGGATCATCTACATCATCTCACCCCTCTCTTCATCCCATAGATCATGTCACCATCTTGCTACTCCAGCACGATGCCTATCCATTTCCTGGTCCTGAAAATTTTGTATGCCTCCAGAAAGTTGAAGGCCACAATGACGTGCGCAGTCAAAACATCGACGGGTTTGTATGAGGTGCTTCTCGGTGTTCTGTATGTTATGTCCCAATATCACCCAAAACAAATCTCTTATCAAACTCCTATGGAGAGCTTAATGCATCTCCCCAATTAGACACCCATAATTCATCATCTTCTCCACACGATCTATATCCATGTCTCTGATTTGTGAACTATTTCGAAAGGATTGAGCACACACTGCAAGCAATGTTTGTATGTGCCAAATTAAGGTTGATGACGATGAGTTCCTCCATGCTGGTACTATCCGCATTAAGGTGAGAGTCCTACCCTTCCAACGAATCGTCCAGAACCTTCCTGAAATACACACTAAGCATGCTTCTGTGGTGGAGGAGGAATGAATCTGCCTGATGTATGGGCTTGAAGAAGAGTGATCTTATCAATTCATTGGATTAATCCATATGGTAATTGTGTGAGGATGCAAGTCACCCTGTGTCATCATTATGATGGGGAGATGACGGCCAAGGGGGAGACTACTAACATTTAACTCCACCAACATCCTAATTAGTTTTTTTTACTTGAGTTATTTTAAATTTATTTGCCTCTTGAATTTATGATTGGATGGCATCATGGGATGGAAACTTCTAGGATGTGATCATTCACCCTTAACGATCTAAGAGGATCCATGAGTGCTTTGTTGGCATGTTGTCTGCCACCATGTTGTTTTTGCATAAGATGTGATGCGACATGATTTGCATCGAGGCTACTTCAAACTGGATTCGACGAAAGATGGAGGCCAATCCTTAGGGAGAGTATTTCATTTCAAATGAGAGATACTTATCTTTGAGTCTCCAAGGATTACTAGGGGAGTAGATACTCCTTGTTGCTTTTCCAGCCTCAATCCTTGTAGTAATGCATAGGCTTCAACCTAGTTGTTAGAGGTTTGACCAATATTCCAAGAGAATAGAGTCTTTATTTTTCCTCCCGTGGAAAAGATAGCCCCGCCTGCTCTTGTCGCCCCTCAAATACCACACTTGAAAAATATATCGTTACTATAATACTTTGCAAAGTATTAGTATGAGTCATTATATAGTTTTTGAAGACAATTTTTTTGGATCAATACATATGGTTTTATATATGTGGTATAAATAACATAAGGGTTTGATATATCAATATTACATAAACCATAGCTTATGTGTGGGTCATATTATGATTGGCATCATTGTTAATTGTTTAAAGGTTTGGACGATATGATTGGAGCATCGTATTTGAGATAATACATTGCATGAAAAGCAACTAATGTATGTTTTATATTCATATTAAGGTATTCAACATGCACATCTTATTTTTGGCATTCGATAAAGGGTTCACATATGAAATAATGTTGTGTGAATCAAAATATATCGCATGGGGTTTAATATTCATGATATGGTTTTATAAGCACCAGGATCAGTGTTTATTTGATGTGATATAAGGGAGAGCTTGCATGCTATAGGGGTTTTCACATATATATTGGATTATTGACATGGCATACTTTGCATTGGTATGCTGGGTTGGCTATGTCGTTGAGTTGGAAATGCATTGAAGGTGATAGGACATGGGAATTAACTCCATAGTCTCATGCACTTTCATCCCTTCACTATATTGTTTTGGGTCATTTTCTTTAGTTGCAAATTGAGAAAACAAGTGTTGAGCTCTACTGGTTCAAACCCTTGCACCTGGCAGTTTCCATAACGAAATTGACTTTCATTACCGGCATAAGAGGGCCTTGAAGAAAGGTATGGGAAAATAATTTGTTTTACATATTTTGCATTGAATTTGTCTTTATTTATGATTAGAGATGGCTCTAGTTTGCATGAATATGTATATAAATGTTTTATTTTCCCCTACATTGTCACTGTTTGAAGAAGAAATTAAATGAGAAGTGATCATGGTTCATGGGTTCTTATGCAACTTTCATTCTATCATTTTTCATATCAATTTCCAAAAAACAGAGATCTTGTTGCTCCTAGTTTGCATGGATAAAACTCGAAATTGGGTTCCTTTAATATGTTGCCTTTGTTTTTTGGCTCGATTGGGAACAATTTGGTTATCGAAATGGATAGTATTTATGGGTTTTTATATTCTTACTACTATTCGAATCAAGACTCAATCGTATAGTATTTTTGATGTTATACTTTGTGAGATGAGAAACAGGTGTCGTATTGTAGTTATGTTGAAATATTAAACTTTCGAAGCTCATAAAATGAACGTGGTTGAAGTTGTGTTGATTGAAAGAAAGGTTCAAACTCATCCCTTTGTCAATTTTTAGCAATTTTATATTTGAAAAAAAAAGGTTAAAAGCATTATGGTCGGCTTCATGAAGTTTCCAAACTAAATACATCAATTTGTTATCCAAATATCATTCATTGATTGGTAGGGTATTTTGAGTATGGTTGAAGCTCAGTTTTGATGATGGCCCTGAGTGATTTGAATTCTAGTTTTGTGTTTGGCTACTGGTTATATGGTTTTTCTTTTAAAAGAAAAAGTTTTGGGTTCAAACCCTAAGCCTATGGTGGAGTTCGTAGACTAGAACTCAGATTCTTCGAATTGCATGGACGTTTTAATTCTTCCATTTGAGCCATTATTTTATCATTTCTTAAGTGTGCAAACTTGATGGTTTTTGGGGGGTTTATGAAACCGTTCGTTTGGTTGAAGTTTTTGTACATGTGATAGTATGGGGTTTTCGTTGGCGAATTCGTCATTTCCATTTGAATTGATATATGTTTAAAAGAAAAGAATATTGTTATCTGGCTTCATTGTTGGTTCAAATCTGAATTTGATAATTTCGAAAATGGGTTTCAAAATTTACCTTTACAACTACAAGCTACAGGCTTGAACTCGGGTATTTCATATTCAAATACTTGATATCGTTACCAATTGAGCTATGGTTTCTCCTTGTTTCATTCCTTCGACCAATTGCACTGCTAAGAGAAAGTTTGGCTAGGTTTAAGTTACATGTGTATGCAATGTTGGTGTATTTTGTTCATTGGTTGAAAGAGTCAATTGGTTAGCAGAATGGTATAAGTGGAATAAAATGGAAATAATAAAAGTCGCAAGCATAAAGATGATTACATAGACTCATTATCCCTTCATTAATTCCATTTTATGAAAGTTATTTCCTTAACTCCCATTCAATTTATTTCTTGTTTTCATTCTTATCTTGTCTATGTAATTAAGATGAAATGTATATTGCACCATAAATGGCGTAGTTTGAGTGTATAACCAACATTTTCAAATGGAAAGATTTTATTACAACAAGTATGAATGGTGTGATATGGCTTGGAAACATTTCAGGAATGGTTGGTTTGAATAGTAAAGACAATCTTTGGGTTTATGACATTTGCAACACAAACAATATGGACTATTATAGAGACTCACTATCCCTCATTAATTTCATTTTACATAAGATTTTTCCTTCAAATCCCATTCATATAAATTTCTATTTCAGTTCTTTCCCTGTCTATATAACTAAGATTAAATGTTTATGAAAGAAAAAGTAAAGATGTATGATTAATATGATTGTTTATAAGCAAAAGCTTATTACAACATTAATGAATCGTTGAAAAGATTTGGGAATTATTCTGGTTGATTGGTAAACACTTGTAGACATATTTTGAAGTAAAAGATGGGCAATCGTTTGTATGGAAGTAATAATCACCATGTATGGATTGCAAACATGAGTGATGTTGATTGGATGTGGTTGATGGATGGTATATTTATGTTATCATTTCACTTTTCCCCCTCTCATATTTCGTTTGTGTTGCATAGTTGTGTGATTCTCAGAGTCATTTGAATCATAATGACATATTGTATTGGATGTCTTATCTTATTGTTATTTTATACTTGTACTAATTTAATGATGATGGATAAAGTTGTGCTTCTTCAGTAGGAGTAACAAAATAGGAGGAAACAAAGTCAAAAGAGGCAAAGGGCCTAATACCTTTTGGCGGCCTGGGGGACATAAGAAACTAAGGTTCTCTATTCACTTTGATGTTGGCTTTGATGAGTCCCAACAACTAATCCAAAATGGGCATTTGAACCTTGGTGGTCAATATGCATTGCCACAACCCCGAGCTCCTCCAAATGTTATCTTGCAACCTCACCCTGGTATAGAAGTCCCCGGTGCAACCTCATAATGATGGATGGGGTAATTTACCTACTAATATTTCTTCTAGTGCCAATCAATGGCCTATTGATCCCCCTCCTCCACCAATTCATACTATTGCTGCTAGTGCATCTTTTCCTTTACCTCCAGTTCACCTAGTATTACCAATTCGCACAATTGTCACACATGATTCTATGCCTCCTCCTCCTCCTCCTCCTCCTCCTCCTCCTCCTACAAAGGATTATTAAACTACACTACATGGATCTCAAATTGACAAAGGAAATCAACCTATTACTTCTACTAGCATGGCCAAATCCTCTTCCTATGCTCATTCAAAAATAAAATCAGCAAGCAGTGGGAAGAGAAGTTCAAAGGATATGCATACAGAGGTAGCCCAGTTTGAAGAAAAGAAGTCTCAATATGAGGAATTCATCTGAGAAAGAGAAGGATTTTTCATAAAGAAATTCTCTGGGATATTTTGATTGTGTTTATTATGATATTTGATTATAACACTATTTGGACACATGGCAGAACCATGATATTTATTTTTGAAACTTCAAAATATCATGTTTTATTTATGGGAGATAGAAGTGTTTATGCCATGATATTTTTAAATGTATATTTATGACATGTTTTATGATGTTGATTTTTATTTTGATGATCATATTATGGAGCTACAAGGAAAAGCTATTATTGATTTTTTAAATAAAGAGATGCATTATAGAGGGGGACCCCACCTATTTAGTTATTATTTAATTTGTTAATTATCCTTATCATAAAATTTGTTGTCCTATTTATTAACTAAAGTTAGTTAACTTTAGTAACTAAAAGTAGTTCAACTACTTGAGGAACTACCTTTTAGAGAATAAAAGGAAGATAAGAAGGACAAAGAAGACATGACGAATTAGAGAGAGACACTTCTGATAAGCTTTGCTCTTGTTTCATATTGAGATTTATGAATTTCATCTTTTCATTTTCTGAGTTCCTTAAAGGGATAAATCCTCTTGTTGACATCAGCATCTTTCTAAAGGTGGAAAAGAAGAAAGGACCAAGAAGCATTGATATTTGACATGCTTCATAAGATCATTCATTTCCCTCGGTAGTCAATGTAGTTTTCTTAGAATATTTCAATTAATTTTCAATTTTGATTAAGATTACTTTCCAGAGTCAAGACTTGGTGGACTTGTGACTTGGTTGATCCAGTGTATTCAATCTTGGTCATTTTCTTTCAAGCACTTGTTGTCTTTGTATGATGTTAAATTCCATCTTGGACTTCTAAGTTTGTGTTGGCACAGGGGCAGACCCAGGGTTCAACACTTCAACAGCGCACCAACAAAACCCTAACTATCGGCCCTTTCGGCAACACCTGCGAAGCAGATGAAGTCTCACCCGAGGTAGAGGCAGGGGGGTTGCAGGACTCAAGTGTCTACAACCTAGTTGGGACACAGATCTGTGATCACAATACTTAACAGAGCACTTAGCAATTAACATTCATTAGTCTTTAACCCTTATTATAGATCGGCGCAGTAACAACCAAGATCAAGCACCTCTAACCATTCAACACATAGCATCAGAGCAGATCTAGTCATTCATTCATGTATAAAGCACTAAGCATCAATGGATCTACCTATTACACCTAGATTATTACATTAAGCAATTAAAT
This sequence comes from Picea sitchensis, assembly GCA_010110895.2. NCBI lineage: Eukaryota > Viridiplantae > Streptophyta > Pinopsida > Pinales > Pinaceae > Picea > Picea sitchensis. The sequence goes on along the minus strand of SNQJ01S0001957.1, from coordinate 317,255 downwards.
ACATAAACAACATTAACATCATAGTACAAAGCACATCGACACATGATATACGTGGTTCACCCCAGTGTAAGGCTACGTCCATCAATCTTCTTCTCTTCTTATTAGTCTCTTCCAATCTTCTCACATGCACCAAGCTAGAATGTCAACTCTTCATAGGATAGGAGATCTACGCGCACCTCGCCAGATCCTCCTTCTCCGAGTTGTATCAAAGCACAAAGCCTTACACAGTCCATCTGCACCAAGCACTTACAAAATGCTTCCACATAGCTCTGCAAGCCTTAACACATCTTCTTGCACATAGATAATATTAGCACTAAGCCATCAGTCTTTTCTTACATCGCCTAGCTACTTATTTATACATTGCAAAAGAGGCCTAAGCATGGGTAAACCCATGGGCTGACATCCTATACTTGTTACATAAACCCTACAACCCAAAAAGCCTGCAAAAAGGGTGAGATCTCACGATCTCCAGTTCGCCTGGGCGCTCTGTCTTCAACCGGCCTATCGAAGTCCCAAAAATGGTCAAAAACGACCAACGTTTCCACAAAACTTGGTCGAGGGCCAAAGGCCCCCAACACTCACCTGTGACGCATCCCGAGTCACTCTGATCTGGGCAACACTGCTTCGAAGGCCTCGAGCTTAGCTCGAGCTTCCTTGACTTGTTGCTTCACCAGAGCCTCCTGCTCGATGAACTCTTAAATGAATTGCTCGGTGACAAGCCCTTCCAGGCGTTGTTCCACTATTGCGACCACCTGTTCCAGCTGTGATCCTTGTCCCTCGATCTCTTCAAATAGGGTGCAGGCTTCATCCTGCACCGGTTGGAGTCGTTATGTCACCTCCATCACTCTGCTCTAGATGGCAGTGACCTGTTGTTGAACTGCACGCTGCTCCTTTTCCCTCTTCATCTTCTCCACTGCTGTAAGAAGCTTCAACTGTGCTTGCACTGTAGACGCTTCCTACTTCGCCTCCTAGAGTTGTGCCTCCAATGTCCTTAGTTCCAAGTCTTCTGCAAGGCACTCATAGGTCTGCGCACTTTGGTTACTTACTTGCTTGCATTCTGAAGACAACGCATTGATTCTTTCGACTGTTCTCCTAACAGTTTCTTCCCTCTGATCCCACACTTCCTGCGGAGTTCTCAGCACTGCTAGCAGCTCTAACTCGGCTACTCTTGCTTGAAGCTGTTGAATGGCTTCAACGAGATTCCCCACTTGGATCTTAGCTGCCTCTTCTTCCATCTGGGCCAATCACAGCACATAGTGAAGTGCTCTAGCCACTATCTCCCTGACCACAGTCTGCTCCGCGAGCAGCTGGTCTTTTTCTCTTTGAATCTGCTCTCTGTCCTCCTCAAACTTCGCTCTCATGTAATCTTTTTCTTGTTGCGCAACCTGAATTTTCTCTAGGGCTTCCTCCTTTGCTTGCTTCAAGGCCTCCATGGCCTATTCTTTTTCTTCATGTACTCGACGAAGACGATCCTCTGTAGCATCTGCTATCCTTCGCAGTTGAGTGGGCTCATCCCCCAATTCTAGAACTTTTGATGATGACAGCGCAGTAGACACTGCATGACTTGAATAAAGAGCTTGTTGTAGCCCCTTCAGCTCCACCTTGATTCTGTCATACATTTTCTAATGCTTTGCTTCATTTTGCTACAAGATATCCTCTAAAGCATCTGCTACAACTTCGATGATGAGGTCAATATCATCCACTGTGAGCACGTTCTGCGACTGAGGCTTATTGGCTCATGACTTCTTATGTGCTGAGGGTTTCTTCAGAGAAACCTTCCTTTTCTTTGATGTCTCGACCTCTGTAAGGGGTTCCTTCGGCGGTGTTACTTCACCCTTTTCATGTTTTTCTTCTTCCTCTTCCTCCTCTTGGTTTACTTCGTCGCTTCCTCCTCCTCTAGGTGAGTTAGATGCAGTTTCCTTCGATGTGTTGTTTCTCTTCTGCACTTCTTCCTTTTTCTTCTTCTTCTTAGCGTTGCTCGGTCCATCCCACTTCATCTGGGTGACCAAAGGGCTTCCGATGATGTCGGGGTCGGCGAGCTCTGTCTATTCAACTGGCACAAGGAATTTAGTTGGTCATTCCTTGGTTATCTCCATGTCTTCATCAGTCAATTTGTAGTAAGATTGCAGCTCCTCCTTGCTTTCCTCCCTGGGCACAGTGATGTAAATAAAGTGGTAGTCTATGCAGAACTTCACTAGTGGCATGTAAGTATGCAATGTGTTCGGGATCATTCAGGGGAATGACTAAATGGCATGTGTGAGTTGTAGGTAGTAAGTGCGAAACACTATGTTTCATTGTGATTGCCACTGCTTCGTAATGTCACTTGTATACCACAAGGTGGTGAGCCTTGCGACCAATGGTTCTAATGGCTCGACTTCCGGGAATGTCTCTCCCTCCGGCATATCCCAAGCGACAAATGCTATGAAAATTTGTAACCAGCTGAAGTGGAATTCATAGCCTTGGTCTTGCGCTTCACGACATTCCTTCTCCAACTCATTGACGAGGTAGATCACCTAGTTCATTTGCATGCCCTCGACACACTTCCCTGTGAGGTTGACGACGAACCCTGTAACTTTCGTTGGTCTATTCTTCCTGACGATCTTGCCAACAATCAGTTGACAAGATAGTCGCACTGCGTCATCTTGGATGGAGGCCACCTTGTAACCTCGCTTCCCATTCTCCACATCATCATAGATTTCCTTTATACGATGTGCTAGGTAGCGATCTGTAGCCTTCCCTGGATAAAATTGTCGAGGGTCCGATCCCTGCACGCTCAGTCTAGTGATCATGTGGATCAGCGTCGGATCCACAATCACGCACCTGTCTAACCAGAGAAAACCTCCATGGTAGACCGATAGAAAGATTTTAGCACACGTGTTAACCTCTTGATGTCTGTTGAATTGGGGGATCTTCATGACGTTTAAAATAGTGGACCTCACGATCTCCTTAAGCCATGGTCGGGGGTCCATCTTCAGCTTCTTCCCAGTTGTCTTGGTTAGGTATCGATGCGGTGCAAGCAACGCATAATTCTTCCTATCTCCAAGGTTGAAATCACTGATCTTAAGATCAGGGATCAGTCCATCCCCTTCGGGAGGTACGCAGTGATGAGCGTGTACTCGAAGTCACGCCGGACGTTGTCATGACTAACCACGCCAGCAAGAAGCGAGATGTAGTCGGGCAAGACCGACGGGATCAGCTTCGCGTTCGCCAGGTCGTCGCGTTGCTTGCTTCTTTTCTCGGTTGTTTTTTGGCTAGATCGACGTGCAGTCGAGGCAGAGGCTTGCAATCTGGCCGTCGACGAGGCCTGTACTCCTGCAGACATAAGGTCAATCAAGATTTCTTCTACCGATTTCTCTATTGTGCTAAGGTCACCTGTATTGCATGCTCGTAAACAAATAACTCAGGTAGGCAACTGAACAGTCAAGGTAAGAAAAACGGGTGGCGAGGTCTCAAAAGGATAACGTGATAACAATTAGTTCTCTTGTTAGCTCGGATAATCACTATTTGCAAAAGTGTCCCCAGTGAGGCATTCAACGGATTAAATAAACAATGTCATAACGAGTTCCTGCAATGGATCAAAAAATCCTCAATCAATATGATTCCATCTATTATGGCACGGTCCCAATGGTCCAATGGCGATCTTTCCAGCAATAACTATGTTTCTAGCCGTTCTGGAGCGTTGTTATAACAGTCGGGATGCCTCCAACGTTCATATTGCTTCACCATGGTGAAGTGCCAGTCTGCGTTGTTCTGCTATTCCGACGAGGTTCAGGTTCTGTAAGCCTTCTTTCTGCAAATTCCTCTCGGGAACTTCTTGCAATTTTTCTAACTTCGCTTTCTTCTTACTGAGCTTTCTGGCCTTCTTTCTTGTGATCTGAGTCTTTGGGTTCCTCTTTCCATTCTTATTATTATTTTCTCCTAGTAAAGGGACTTCGCACTGTTGAGGGTCTTTCAAAGGGTTCGAGTGTAGTACCTCTTCTCTTACTTCTTCTGGGGTAGGTGCTCTTCTCTCCTACATGGACAGGTTATGTAAGCCTTCTTGTGTTCTTTCAACCTTGACAACCTTCTGCTACTTCGACTTGTCCTCATGTTCTTGTATTAGTCTCGCTATTTTTCTGGTTATGAAGTCCCTTAATTCTTACTTTTTCTGTTCTGTGGCTTCCTCTTCTTATTTCCTTTGGATCTAATCTTTCTCAATCCAGGGCTTTCCTAACATAAGTGCAAAAGGAGTCATATTCTCAACAAACTTAACGACCTCAAATTCTTCTTCAGTCGATGCTCCATGGGCTATCATAGGTACATGAGTAAGTCTTCCAAATAGGGTTATCATCTTTCCTTTAAACAAGCATATCCCTCCCAATGAAGGAATCATAACCGACTTTCCCAAAATTTCCCAAGTGCTTTCTGGCATGATATTCACCTGTGTTTCTTCATCCAGAACACAGTCTATGTCGAAGTCTCCTATTCTTGTTTCTATGCACTCCTTGTCTTTTAAGATCTCTGGTAAATTGATGTCTTTGTTATCATTCAATGTTTCTTTCACGTGTAATAACATAGTCTCTTATTCTTTCTGGTTCTCTATCATATCCTTGGTTTCTTGACCTTCTTCATGGTTTTCTTGTCTCAGGTTCATCTTTTCAACTTTAGCAATCATTCTAGGGCAATCTAAAACCTCATGACCAACAACTTTACAACAAAGACAAATAGGACCTCTACCAGGGCATTCTTTAGCAAGATGTCTCGGTCTTCTACAACTATAGCAAAGTGTCAATCCTCTCCTTCTCTTAAACGATCCCCAACCTTTCTTGTACTGCTCACTCAGATCACAGTGATGGACCTGCAACCTACACAAATTCTTTCTAGGGTCCTACATCCATTTGTCAGTTCAAAAATTCTTTCTATGCATAGGAATAACATATCTTTCCCTAACTCTATCATATTTATTCAGATCAACTCTTTCTTCTAGTCATGCCCTAGTTTTCAGACTAGGACCAAATCTATCAAATATACCTAAGTTCATACTTTCGAAGCAAAAATTTCCACTTATCTTACCTTTATGATAGTAAAAAGCTTTAAGATCTTACCTCTTTTCTTCATATCGGACTTCCTTCTCTTAGCACAGAGCTTCTCAATTCAAGTAGATTATTGCGCACTACAACAACAGATCTACGCACAAATATTTCTCTTTTCTTCAGTTCCTAGCAATCACAGTTTCAGGTCTCGACAACGGAACCATTTGTTGGCACAGAGGCAAACCCAGGGTTCAACGCTTCAACAACGCACCAACAAAACCCTAACTACCAGCCCTTTTGGCAACACATGTGAAGCAGATGAAGTCTCACCCAAGGTAGAGGCAGGGGGGGTTGCAGGACTCAAGTGTCTACAACCTAGCTGGGACACAGATCTATGATCAAAATACTTAATAGAGCACTTGGCAATTAACATTCATTAGTCTTTAACCCTTATTCACATTGCAGGTTAAACCCTTATTACAGATCGACGCAGTAACAACCAAGATCAAGCACCTCTAACCATTCAACACATAACATCAAAGAAGATCTAGTCATTCATTCATGTATAAATCACTAAGCATCAATGGATCTATCTATTATTCCAAGATTATTACACTGAGTAATTAAATACATAAACAACATTAACATCTTAGTACAAAGGACATCGAAACAGGATATACATGATTCACCCTAGTGTGGGGCTACGTCCACCAATTTTCTTCTCTTCTTATTAGTCTCTTCCAATCTTCTAAAATGCACCAAGCCAGAACGCTAAATCCGCATAGGACAGGAGATCTGTGTGCACCTCGACAGATCCTCCTTCCCTGAGTTGTATCAAATCACAAAGCCTTACACAGTCCGTTTGCACCAAGCACTTACAAAACGCTTACACTTAGCTCTGCAAGCCTTAACACATCTTCTTGCAAATAGCTAATATTATCACTAAGCCATTGACCCTTTATTACATCGCCTAGCTGCTTATTTATACATTACAAAAGAGGCCTAAGCATGGGTAAACCCATGGGTCAACATCCCATACCCATTACATAAACCCTAAAACCCAAAAATCCTGCAAAAACGGCAAGATCCTGCGATCTTCGCTTTTCCTAGGTGCTCCGTCTTCGACCAACCTGTCAAAGTCCCAAAAATGGTCAAACATGACCAACGTTTCCACAAAACTTGGTCGAGGGCCAACATGCCCCCAACACTCACCTCTAACTCGTCCTGAGTCACTCTGATCTGGTCAACACTGCATCAAAGGCCTCGAGTTGCCTCAAGTTGTTGCTTCGCCAGAGCCTCCTGCTCGACGAACTCTTAAATGACTTGCTCGGTGACAGGCCCTTCAAAACATTAATACACTCTTGCGACCACATGTTCCAGCTGTGATCCTTGTCCCTCGATCTCTTCAAAGAGGTTGCAGGCTTCATCCTGCACTGGCTGGAGTTGATGTGTCACCTCCATCACTCTTCTCTGGATGGCAACAACTTGCTACTGAACTGCGCATTGCTCTTGTGCCCTCTTCATCTTCTCCACTGTTGTAAGCAACTTCAACTATGCTTGCACTGTAGATGCATGTTGCTTCGCCTCTTGGCGTTGTACCTCCAATGTCCTCAGTTCCAGGTCTTCTGCAAGGCGCTCATAAGTTTGCGCACTTTTCTTACTTAGTTTCTTGCATTATGAAGCCAACGCCTTGATTCTTTCGACTGCGCTCCTGACAGTTTCTTCCCTCTGATCCCACACTTCCTGTAGAGTGCTCAGCACTGCTTGCAGTTCTAACTTAGCTACTCTTTCTTGAAGTTGTTGAATGGATTCAACAAGCTTCCCCACTTGGATTTCAGTTGTATCTTCTTCCATCTGGGCCAAGCCCGACATTGAGTGAAGTGCTCTAGCCACTGTCTCCTTGACCGCAGTTTTCTCTGTGAGCAGCTCGTCTTTTTCTCTCTGAATCTTCTCCTTTTCCTCCTCAAACTTCGCTCTCATGTCATCTTTTTCTTACTGTGCAACCCGAAGTTGCTCTAGGGCTTCCTCCTTTTCTTGCTTCAAGGCCTCTGTGGCCTGTTCTTTTTCTGCATGTACTCGACGAAGGCGAGCCTTTGTAGCATCTGCTATCCTTCGCAGTTGGGTGGGCTCATCCCCCAATTCTATAGCTTCTGATGATGACGGCACAGTAGACACTAGGTCGCTCGAATAAAAGCTTGATGTACCCCCTTCAGCTCCACCTCGATTCGGTCATACATTGTATCTTTCTTTGCTTCATTTCGCTACAAGACATCCTCCGAAACATCTGCTACAGTTGTGATGATGAGGTCAATATCATCCACTGTGAGCACATTATGCGACTGAGGCTTATTGGCTCGTGACTTCTTCCATGCTGAGGGTTTCTTTGGAGAAACCTTCCTTTTTTTTTATGTCTCGGCCTCTGTAAGGGGTTCCTTCGATGGTGTTACTTCACCCTTTTCTTGCTTGTCTTCTTCCCCTTCCTCTTCTTGGTTTACTTCATCGCCTCCTCCTCCTGCAGGTGAGTCATATGCAGTTTCCTCCAATGTGTTGTTTATCTCATGCACTTCTTCCTTTTTCTTCTTCTTCTTAGCACTGCTTGGTCCATCCCACTTCGTCTGGGTGACCAAAGGGCTTCCGATGATGTCGAGGTCGGAGAGCTCTGTCTGCTCGACTGATACAAGGAATTCAGTTGGCCATTCCTTGGTTATCTCCTCCATGTCTTCATCAGTCAATTTGTAGTAAGACTGCAGCTCCTCCTTGCTTTTGTTCGTGCGTGCAGTGATGTAAATAATGTGGCGGTCTGCGTGGAACTTCGCTACTGKCCTATAAGTATGCAAGGTGTTCAGGGTCATTCGAGGGAATGACTCAATGGCGCGTGTGAGATATAGGTAGTAAGTGTGAAACACCGCGTTTGATTGCCACTGCTTCGCCATGTCACTTGTATACCACAAGGTGGTGAACCTCGCGATGTTGTAGGTAGTAAGTGTGAAACACCGCGTTTGATTGCCACTACTTCGCCATGTCACTTGTATACCACAAGGTGGTGAACCTCACGACCAATGGTTCTGATGGCTCGAATTCTAGGAATGTCACTCCCTCCGACATCTCCCAAGAGACAAATGTTATGAGAATTAGTAACCACCTGAAGTGAAATTCATAGCCTTGATCCTGCGCTTCGCGACAGTCCTTCTCCAACTCATTGATGAGGTAGCTCGCCCAGTTCATTTGCATGCCCTTGACGCACTTCCCTGTGAGGTCGACGACGAACCCTGTAACTTGCGCTGGTCTTTTCTTCCTGAGGATTTTCCCAGCAATCAGTTGACAAGCTAGGCGCACTGCGCCATCTTGGATGGAGGCCACCTTGTAGCCTCGCTTCCCCTTCTCCACATTGTTGTAGGTTTCCTTTATACATTGCGCTAGAGAGAAATTTGCAACCTTCCCTAGATAAAATTGTTGAGGGTTCGGTCCCTGCATGCTTAGTCCTGTGATCATGTGGATCAATGTCGAATCCACAGTCATGTGCCTATCTAACCAGAGATAACCTCCATGGTAGCACGACAGGAGGATTTTAACACACACGTTAACCTCCTGATGTCTTCCAAAGTGGGGGATCTTCATGATTCTTAAAATAGTGGACCTCACAATCTCCTTAATCCATGGTTGGGGGACTATCTTCAGCTTCTTTTGAGTTGTCTTGGTTAGGTATCGATGCGGTGTGATCAACGCACAATTCTTCATGTCTCCAAGGTTGAAATCGTTGATCTTAAGATCAAGGATCAATCCTAGCTGCGGTCCGAATGTGTGTATCCCCTTCGGGAGGTATGTAGTGATGAGCGTGTACTCGAAGTCACGTGGGACGTTGTCATGACTAACCACGCCAGCCAAAGGCAAGATGTAGTCGGGCAAGACCAACGGGATCAGCTTCGCGTTCGCCAGGTAGTCGCGGTGCTTGCTTCTTTTCTCGGTCCTTGTTCAGCTAGATCAACGTGCAGTCGAGGGGGAGGCTTGCAATCCGGTCGTCGACGAGGCCTGTACTCTTGTAGACATGACCTTCTCAACCATAAGGTCGATCAAGATTTATTTTATCGATTTCTCTACTACGCTAAGGTTGCTCGACATGCACGCTCATAAACAAATAACTCGAGTAGACGACTGAACACTCAAGGTAAGGAAAACAGGTGGCGAGGTCTCAAAAGCACAACGTGGTAGCAATTAGTTCTCTTGTTAGCTCGAATAATCACAATTTGCCAAAGTATCCCCAGTGTGGCATTCGACGGATTAAATAAACAATGTTGTAACGGGTTCCTCCAACGGATCAAAAAAGCCTCAATCAATACGATTCCATTCGTTATGGCATGGTCCCAACGATCCAATGGCGATCTTTCCAGCAATAACTGTGTTTCTAGCCGTTCTAGAGTTCTAACGGTCAGGATGCCTCCAACGGTCATATTACTTTAACATGGAAAAGTGTTAGTCTACGTTGTTCTGCTATTCCGATGAGGTTCGGGTTCTATAAGCCTTCTTTTTTTGAAGTCCTCTCTGGAACTTCCTGCAATTTTTCTAACTCCACTTTCTTCTTACTGAGATTTCTGGCCTTCTTTCCTGTGATCTGAGTCTCTGGGTTCCTCTTTCCATCCTTATTCTTATTTTCTCCTAGTAAAGGGACTTTGCATTGTTGAGGGTCTTTCAAAGGGTTCGAGTGTAGTACCTATTCTCTTTCTTCTTCTGGGGTAGGTGCTCTTCTCTCCTCCATGGATAGGTTTTGTAAGCCTTCTTGCGTTCTTTCAACCTCGACAGCCTTCTGCTGCTTCAACTTGTCCTCCTATTCTTGTATTAGTCTCGCTATTTTTCTAGTTATGAAGTCCCTTAATTCTTGCTTTTTTAGTTTTGTGGCTTCCTCTTCTTCTTTCCTTCAGATCTTATCTTTCTCAATCCAAGGCTTTCCTAACATAAGTGCAAAAGGAGTGTTATTCTCAACAAACTTAATGACCTCAAATTCTTCTTTAGTCGATGCTCCATGGGCTATCATAGGTACATGAGTAAGTCTTCCGCATAGGGTTATCATCTTTCCTTTAAACAATCCTATCCCTCCCAATGAAGGAATCATAGTCGGCTTTCCCAAAATTTCCCAAGTGCTTTCTAGCATGATATTCACTTGTGTTTCTTCATCTAGAACACAGTCTATGTCGAAGTCTCCTATTCTGGTTTCTATGCACTCCTTCTCTTTTAAAATCTCTGGTAAACTGATGTCTTTGTGATCATTCAGTGTTTCTTTCAGCTGTAATAACATAGTCTCTGATTCTTTTTGGCTCTTTAGCATATCCTTGGTTTCTTGACCTTCTTCATGGTTTTCTTGTCTCAAGTTCATCTTTTCAACTTTAGCAATCATTCTAGGGAAATCCAAAACCTCATGACCAATAAATTTACAACAAAGACAAATAGGAGCTCTACCAGGGCATTCCTTAACAAGATGTCCCAATCTTTTGCAACTATAACAAAGTGTCAATCCTCTCTTTCTCTTAAACGATCCCCAACCTTTCTTGTACTGTCCACTGGGATCACAGTGATGGGCCTGCAACTTGAAAAAAATTCTTCTAGGGTCCTACGTCCATTTGTTAGTCCAAAAATTCTTTCTATGCATAAGAATAACATATCTTTCACTAAATCTATCAAATTTATTCTGATCAACTCTTTCTTCTAGCCGTGCCCTAGTTTTTAGACTAGGACCAAATCTATCAAACATACCTAAGTTCATACTTTCGAAGCAAAAATTTCCACTTATCTTACCTTTCTCATAGAAAAACGATTTAATATATTACCTCTTTTCTTCAGATCGGACTTCCTTCACTTAGCACAAAGCTTCTCAAGTCAAGTAGATTACTGCACACTACAGCAACAAATCTATTCACAAAGCTTTCTCTTTTCTTCAGTTCCCAGCAATCATAGTTTCAGGTCCCGACAACAGAACCGTTTGTTGGCACATGGGCAGACCCAGGGTTCAACGCTTCAACAACGCACCAACAAAACCCTAACTATCGGCCCTTTCGACAACACCTGCGAAGAAGATGAAGTCTCACCCGAGGTAGAGGCAGGGGGGGTTGTAGGACTCAAGTGTCTACAACCTAGCTGGGACACAGATCTGTGATCACAATACTTAACAGAGCACTTAGCAATTAACATTCATTAGTCTTTAACTCTTATTCACATCGCAGGTTAAACCCTTATTACAGATCAACTCAGTAACAACCAAGATCAAGCACCTCTAACCATTCAACACATAACAATAGAGCAGATCTAGGCATTCATTCATGTATAAAGCACTAAGCATCAATGGATCTACCTATTACAACAAGATTATTACACTAAGCAATTAAATCCATAAACAACATTAACATCATAGTACAAAGCACATCGACAAAGGATATACGTGGTTCACCCCAATGTGGGGCTATGTCCACCAATCTTCTTCTCTTCTTATTAGTCTCTTCCAATCTTCTTACATGCAGTAAGCCAGAACGCCAACTTCGCATAAGACAGGAGATCTGCACGCACCTCGTCAGATCTTCCTTCCCTGAGTTGTATCAAAGCACAAAGCCTTACATAGTCTGTCTGCACCAAGCACTTACAAAACACTTCCACTTAGCTCTGCAAGCCTTAACACATCTTCTTGCACATAGCTAATATTAGCACTAAGCCATCAACCCTTTCTTACATCGCCTAGCTACTTATTTATACATTACAAAAGAGGCCTAAGCATGGGTAAACCCATGGGTCGACACCCCATACCCGTTACATAAACCTTAAAACCCAAAAATCCCGCAAAAAGGGTGAGATCCCGCGATCTCCGCTTCGCCTGGGCGCTCCATCTTCGACCAGCCTTTCGAAGTCCCAAAAATGGTCAAACACGACCAACATTTCCACAAAACTTGGTCGAGGGCCAATATTTTGATCTTGGTCCTCACCCTCGCAGGGGTTTGAAAAGAGGCATTCTGGTTGTAAATCAAAAAAGTTATTATTAATAAAAGTCATGTGTGGTTTTTCTCAATTTAGACTTGTGTATTTATGATTTTCAGATCGTACTTATTACTTTATTTCATTCATTTTTATTTTGTAATCATTTATACAAAACATTTTTACACTTTTTTTTAACAACAACACACAACTTGATAATAACATCATCTCATCTCCAAGAGCATATTTCTCGAGGGATGATTGATGTTTTTTCCTAATCTATAAACCCATGGTAATATTCCCTCCTATCTCACCTTGGCCTAGTGAGATTGAAAAATGATTGAGTGAGGACTTTCCATTCCTCACAACAACACCCACTAGCCCAATTCTTGCATCTTCCCTCCACCATGGACCAAACCCGCAACCAAGAAGTTGACAATCACATCAATGCCTTGTCCACCGACATCATCCATAACCAAACTAAAATTAAACATATCAATGCCAATATTAATACCCTCAATTCCACCATCAATTCCAGAATTGACACCCTCCCTGAACACGTGAAAAGCAACCTTCAATCCTTTTCTGACAAGATGCACAAATGGATGAGTCAATTCAGGGGCACTACCTCCTTTGAACAACCTTCTCACCCAGAAGGCATTGATTCCTCCCATTTCATGCCCTTTCATTCCAACCCTCCTCATCATGAATTTCATCTTCCCAAAGTTGACGTGAATAAATTTGATGGCTCAGATCCCATAGGTTGGGGCACTCAAATGGAACATTATTTAGCCTTGCATGGCATTACTGATGGTTTGGGCAAACTTCATATTGATTTCATTTATTTGGATCTTGAACAATGGAAATGGTGGCAATGGCGTAAAAATTCACATGGAGGGTATATTTCTTAGACCCAGTTTGTTGCAGATAGTTATGATTGCTTTGACACTGGCACACATTATTTCAATCACTTGACCAAGTTTAAATAGTCTGGTATAGTGGAAGAATATATCATTGCTTTTGAGCAACTAGCTTTCTGAACGAACGATAGTTCTTACACCCTCTTTTGAGAATTCTTTGCTAGTGGCCTGGAGGTTGACATATGAGCCCATGTCCTAAGGGCTCATCCCCAGACTTGGCTTGAAGCTACTCAATGTGCCAAGGGAGAAAATATGTAGCCTCTTCCCAAAATAGAAAAGCATCCTTTATTCCTCGCCATCGACCCACAAATCCATCCCCTCCTTCCACTCCTCTCAAGATCCACAAATTAACTAGGGCATAAACGGTTGAACGCCAACTTAAGGGTCTTTGCTACAATTGTGATGAAAAATATTTTTCGAGGCACAAGTGTAAGGAACAAAAGCTGTTCTTGAGGATTTTTTTGAAGAGGATGTTGATGTTCCCCATTCTGAAGATCTACCCCAAGTAGATGATCATACCCCTCCCTCTAGTCCACCAGAATTTGAACTGCTTAACTCGTTGAATGCCCTCACTGGTCTTTCTGCTCCCCAAATCCTTAAGCTAATTGGCTACATTAAGCATAGGAAATTCATTATCCTAGTCAGCAGTGGAAACACCCATAATTCTAGTCATCACCACATTGCTCAAGTGACCATGTGATGTATCCATGTAGTCAACAATTTTCAAATCATGATTGCAAATGGTGGTACCATGAAATGTGGGGGGCATTGTGAAAATGTGCGCTTGAAAATTGGTTAGTACCACCTGAAATCTCATATGTTTGTTATTGACATGGGTGGTTTCAACATTATGCTCGATGGTGAATGGCTACGCACACTAGGCCCCATCACCATGGATTTTAAATAATTAACCATGAAATTCCAACAATATGGACAACAATATTAGTCCCAAGGCATCACGGCAGGCTCCCTTAAGATCATAAGTTCCCATCGAATGGAAAAACTACTCAAAAAGGTCATTTTGTCATTATTTCCCAACTCCATTCCATTCAAGCATTTAAGACCCCCTCACCTATTATTCATCCCGACCTTCAATCTCTACTACCAAACACCAATATGTTTTTAACAATTCACACAAAATTCTCCCTTCCCCTAGTGTACATGATCATTCCATTCCTCTTATTCCTGATAGTCTTCCTCCCACTGTTCGCCCTTATCGTCATCCCTTTGCGCATAAAAATGAAATTGAGAAAATTGTTGAGGAATTGATAGCAGAGGGCGTTATTTGTCTTAGTATCAACCCTTATTCTTCTCTTGTAGTTACAATACTCAAGAAAGAATGCACCTTACGCATGTGTCCTAGTTTTCACACCCTCAACAAAATCACCATCAAAGATCAATTCTCCATTTCTGTCATTGATGACCTTTTGGATGAATTGAGTGGTGCCCAATACTTTACTAAATTTGATCTATGTTCTTGCTACCACTAAATATGTATGAAAGAGGTCAATATTCCCAGAACTACCTTTCAAAATCATGAGGGCCATAATGAGTTCTTTGTCATGCCCGTCAGCCTATGGAATGCACCTTCCACTTTTCAAAGTCTCATGAATCACAACTTTCCTCCATCATTTTGTCTTAGTTTTATTTGATGATATCCTCATCTATAGTAAAACTTGGCAAGCCCATCTAGCCCACGTGGATCAAATCTTACACTTATTGTCTCAGCACAAACTCTTTCTCCAACTGTATAAATGTGCTTTTGGAGCTTCTGAAATAGAGTACCAGGGGCATATTGTTGGCAAGGATGGTGTCGTGTGGATCCTAAAAAAATTAAAGCTATGAAGGATTGGCCTTGCCCTAAAAATCTTAAAATTTTGCATAGTTTCCTTGGTTTAACGGGCTATTATTGCAAGCTTGTTTAGAATTATGGAAAAATTGTAGTTCCCCTCATTGATCTCCTTAAAAAGAATGCTTTCAGTTGGATTCCCACAACTAATCAATCCTTCCAAGCCTTGAAAGAGGCTATGTCCATGACTATTTTTTTCTGGCATTGCTTGACTTCACCAAGAATTTTGTTATGGAATGTGATGTTTTTGGGAAAGGCATTGGGGTAGTTCTCATGCAAAATGATAGACCTTTGGCTTTCACTAGCAAACAACTATCTGAGCGACACTTGGAAAAATGCACCTATGAAAAGGAAATGTTGGTTATTCTACATGCGGTGGATCTGTGATGTCCTTGCTTGGGCAACACTTCCAAATTAAAATGGATCATTGCAGCCTCAAATATTTCTTGGAACAACAAATTTCATCCCCGTAGCAACATAAGTGGTTGACCAAAATGTTAGGTTATGATTACGAGATCATTTACAAGAAAGACAAAGAAAATGTCGTTGTTGATGCCCTTTCAAGGAAATATGAAGAAGAAGGGTCCCTCTTCTCACTCTCCTTCCTTGTATTTGATTGGTTAAAGGTTGTTCAACAAATATGGTTCCAAGATCCCAAATTGACTCACCTAATCCAACAATTCCAACAAGATCCTCATACATCTTCAAGATACTCTTGGCACAATGAGGAACTTCACTATAATGGTCGCATGTATTTAAGCCCACAGTCTCACCTTAAATCCATTGTGCTCTCTGAACTTCATGCTTCACCAACAACCAGGCATTCATGTTTTCACAAAACATATGAAAGGATCAAATGTTTGTTTTTTGGGGAAAGGCGTGAAACAAGACATCTGCATTTTTGTGGTTGAATGTGATACTTGTCAATTCAGTAAGGGTGAAACAGTCAAAATTACGATCACACTCCAACCTCTACCTATTCCACCCATTTGGATGGATATTTCTATGGATTTCATTGTTGGCTTACCCAAATCTGGAAACAAATCTGTCATCATGGTTGTAGTAGATCGCATTTCAAAATATGTTCATTTATGTGCTCTCCAACACCTGTTCAAAACATCCACATTCGCTCAAATATTCATGGATAATATCTTCAAACTTCATGGCACGCCCCATTCTATTGTCTCCGACCATGATCCAACTTTCACCGGCAACTTTTTGTATGTTATGTACATCAGATCTGAATATAAAATCACACAAAAGATATCCAATAATAAGATAGAAATGCTTCACTCTTTATTAATACCCAAACCCTTAAGGTAGGGTAACACCTTACATTTAATCATTTTATGGAAGGAACCACTCCTGCTCAAGTCTTGCCTCTTCGAGGGGGAGACCTCCTAATGAGTTAAGCTCGAATTAAAATAATCTTCCACCATGCTCCACTACATTTCTTTTACCTCTTTATATAATTCTATGTACCATGTAAGAACATTCTAGAGAAGGAACCTTCTAGTAAGCCTTCTCACATTTTTTGTTTTCACACTATTACATGGGCATTATTTACTAGAAATGACCTCCATACATAACAATACATAACCATATTATTATTCTCATTGGGTACCTCCCTAGGTACCCAATAACCGTATTATTATTTCCATTGGGTACCTCCCTAGGTACCCCATATTACCCCCTAAATACACTACAACCTATGTAGATTCGACATTTTGACCCAAACTCGAACCCTTAAGGTCACTTTTTAGTGAGAGTCAACACAAGGATGCCATGGCTTTAACATAAAAAAAGAGGAGCTCCAAGATCACTTATCTCCAAGGATTGAAGCCACATCCTTCTTTAAATGAAATATAAAACCAAACCATCCATAGGCTAGTAAAGAATGATTGGAGCATAACCAATCATCGACCTCCAAGTACGATGAAGCCACTCATTCATCGAATCCCTTGTGAACTACTTACCCATGAATTTACGCACCATGGATTTTCCAACCAGACTCATAATATAATCCACCCTAATATCTTCCCCTACCACCAATCTAACCCTATCCACTATCTTTTTGACAACCCTTTGACTATTTCACCTTCAAGCTTCTTCCTTGGCTCCAAAATTCCTCATCAAAGGTGATTTCCTGCCCACCAGATAGTTCAAATCAAGGTTATGACCAATGAAACCACCTCCTTGTGCATCATCCTCCCCAACTCCAAGGGCATTGGGTTGACAAACATTAGGGTGCCTATGAGAGCATTCTTTAGGTTGTGAAAAGACACAAATCTTTGAGTGAATACATGAATCTTTAGGTTGTAGACAAAACACCATTAATACATCATTTGTGAGCTCGAAAATTGAGCCTCGAGCCATCATATCCATTGCCAATCTCAATAACCCTCACACAACAACCTTTACTGATTTTTTCAGGGCTAAACTCGTCCTTCGTCACATCGTTCAATGTGCTCGTCCAACCCACTACAACCTGTTATCCCCATTTTCCAGGGATAACTAGGATATCATGTCTCAAAGCCCACAGGTCCTAGACATGGAGTACCGAGAGCAGGATTGACCAGAGCATGGTCCTGGAGGGCCCATCCTTCTTCTTCTTCGCCAAATTTGTCCTGTCAGTAGCAACAACATCCATCACCATCGGCTTGGACTTGCATCAGAGAAGACTCTTGCTCCGTGAGGTAATTGGTCCAGGTATCATGGTATGTGTCATGTTTGATTGTTATAACTTTCTTATATATGCATCAGGTTCCTTACATTTCTGACAATTGCTTGGATATTACACTAACCCACTTGACCATTGTTGGGGGGATTAACGAGATGCCCCAGCAAGCTTGTATCCATGGGTTTTGGTTAGCCACCAGGGGGGATTTGAAGAGCCATCGTCCGCTCCCACCATACAATCATTTTACATCTTATCTCCCATACATCC
>SNQJ01S0001957.1:278052-292417 GCA_010110895.2 Picea sitchensis | reverse complement strand
CTCTATATACACTTCTTCTTCGATGACACCATTTAGGAAAGTTGTCTTTACGTCCATCTGGTGTAACTTCCACTTCATCTTAGCTGCAAGGGCTATGATGGTTCTGATCGAAGTGTATCTGGCTACAGGAGCAAATGTCTCTTCATAGTCAGTGCCTTCCTTTTGAGAAAAGCCACGAGCCACAAAACTTGCTTTATACTTCTCAATACTTCCATCAGTAACATGTTTTTATTTTGAAGAGCCATTTGGAAGATACCACGTCCTTGCTCTTCGGTCTGGGAACTATTTCCCATACATAGTTCTTTATTATGGATTGGTATTCTTCTATCATGGCATCTACCCATTCTTTCTTCTGAATGGATTCTTCAAAGAAAGTAGGCTCTTTCTCTAGGATATCATACATCAAAGTCATATAACTGGAGAATGGCTTAGGTCTCTTCACGTGTCTCGTGGTTCCTTCGAGAACACCATACTTCTCTCCATCTCGAATAAGCTCTCTTGCCCAAGCATGCTTTCTTTTATGGGAGATCGTCAACTGAAGAGGTTCTTGAAATTCTACTATGTCATGATATTCTAGAATTTCCTCATCATGGAAAGTTATGACTTCCCTCACTGGCTCTGCAGCTCTGGGAACCTCCCTCACTGATTCTGCAATTCTGGGGATTATGGGTTCCTCTTCATATACTTCTTCAAGCTGACATCTTCTTGATTTCTTGAGCACTGCATCTTCATCGAAGGTCACATCCCTGCTGATCTCAATGTGATGGTGACTTGGTATATAAATCTTGAAGGCCTTGGAGACCTCACAATATCCCACAAATATTCCCTTCTTTCCTGAGGGTTACAACTTGTTTCTCTTCTCTTTTGGAATATGTATAAATACTGGACAACCAAATATTTTGAGATGGATTACCTCTGGTTTCTTTTCGGTGAACATCTCTTCTGGGGTCTTGAACCCAAGTGCACTATGGGACAATTAGTTTTGCACATACACGACTGTCATTGTTGCTTCTGCCCATAAGCACATTGGAAGATCTTGATCATGGATCATGGTCTTCATGGCTTCCATTATCGTTTTGTTCTTCCTTTCAGCTACATCGTTTTGTTGAGGATTATAGGGAGTAATGAGTTCCCTCTTGATCCCAACATCTTTGCAGAAGTTCACAAACTCTTTTGAGGTGTATTCTCCTCCATTATCTGACTTGAGTATCTTGATCTTTCTTTCAGAAAGATTCTCTATCAAGGCTTTGAATTCCTTGAATTTGTTGAACACTTCATCTTTAGATTTCAACAAATACACCCAGGTCTTACGAGAAAAATCATCAATAAATGATACATAGTATACATACACACTAATGGAGGATGATGGCAGTGGGCCACACACATATGAATGAATGAGTTCTAGGACTTCTTCTGCTTTTGCTTCTCTCTTCGGAAAAGGGTTCTTTATGTTCTTCCCTTGTGCACATTCATTGCACACGCCTTCATAGTCAACCTTGAGTTCTGGTAGACCCGTGACAACTTTGCATACGTATGGTAGCGCCTTGTAGTTGATGTGAGCTAATCTTCTATGCCAAAGTTCACATGGATTCTCAATGGCGTGGGCCATGGCAGCTTCTGAGTGACCCTTTAGCTTATACAAGCCCTTTTCTTCTTTTCCAATGATGATTGCCTCATTTATGGTTTCTCCTTTATCCCACATAAGAACTTCTCCATCTATAAAGGCAACTCTGAAGCCTTTCTTTTCTAAAGCTGAAATGGAGAGTAGGTTATTTGTCAAACCTGGTACATAGAGTACGTCCTTCATCTTCATTGAATTCCCTGAATTAAGCTTGTAGTTTGATTATCCCACTCCCTTGATGGGATATTGGTAATCATCTCCAAGTGTCACTTTCTGAGAAAACTTCTTTTCTGAAATACAAGAGAGAATATCTCTTTGACTTGTCATGTGCTTGGAGGCACCACTATCAATGAGCCAAGTGTCTTCTCCAGGTGTTACCAATCCTAAGAGGGTCGAGATTAAGACATAGACTTTAATTTGTTCTCTTATCATCTTTGCGGGTGGCTCTTCATCTTCGATTGCATGGGCATGGTGCCTTTTATTTTTCCTCTTGTATTATTCTCGTCTAGCTGGACAAAATTTCGCAATATGTCCCATCTTGTCACAATGGTAGCATTGCACAGATGATTAATCTCTTTCCTTTCGTTGTCCTTTCTTCTGGAATCTCTTTGGATGAGATTCTTTATGACTAAATTTGTTTTGGGGGTGAGACTCTTTATAAGTCTCTTTCTGGAAGTAAGACTTCTTCCTTCCTCCTTTAGTATGAGTAGCTAGGGCTTGATATTCATCTCTTACAAGTAAGGCCTCTCGGTTAGCTACTCTTGATTATTCTTGAATGCATTCTTCCCAAAGACTATCAAATTTTATTTTCTCCTTTCTTGCACAAATGGTTTGGATGAATGCATCCCAAGGTCTTATGAGACCACTGAGGGCTGTCATTACGAGTTCGTCTTCGTCTATGGTATCTTCAATTGCTTCTAACTGTTCATTGAATTCCGAGATTTTGGAGAAGTATTCTTGGATTGATTCTCCTCTCTGCATCCTTGTATTCTTGAGCAGAGTTCTTAGATTCATCTTCCGGTTTATATTCTTTCCTTCATATAGTCTGTTTAGGGAATCAAACATTTCTTTCAGAGTCTTCTTTGATGACACATAGGGCATCATGTGATCTTTGATTGAATCTGCAATGATTCTTTTGGCCTTGATTGTGTCCTTTTGATGCTTTGCTTTTCCTGCAGCATCATCGGGCTCCGACACTTCTTCTTTGACGAATCTTGCTAATTCATTCTCTTCAATAATGGGGCCAATCCTATACTTCTAGGCATGGAATTTTTCCACACCTTCTAGCTTGTCAACAAGCTTAATGCTTGCAGACATCTTTTACCTAAAGCTGGGAAAATGTCCAAAAATAAAGATGTTCAAAATTAAATTTTGAACTTACCAGGAGGTGCGCTTGGCTGAGGCGAGTAGCCTGGTGTGTTTAGATCTGAGAAAATCCAACTTTTCCCTTCCAAACTTGATTTGCAGATTTCTGGACTGGTGCTTCTGGTTTTCTGGTGCCTCTGGTACTCTGGTACTTCTGGTACTTCTGGTACTCTGGTTTTCTAGTACTTCTGGTACTTTGTGAAACTAGGGTTTCACTTTTCGGGAGATCTAGCCACTGAAAAGTTGCGCCGAGGATGCCAAAGTGATCCTTGAGGGAGGGCACACTTTTCTGGATGGTTTTAGGGCTGAAACACCTCACCAACAAAAATCCCTAATTTGCATGTACGACAACAATGACGTTTTTCACTTTCTCTTATGAAAGATGCTCTCTTCATCTTAGCTCTGAAACCATGTTAATGTTTAAGCTATCATTAGAGTTCTTTGCATTTCAATAAATAACAATAACATAAGATAGGATCACTGAGAAATACACAATCACAAGAGACACATCATTTATCCTGGGAAACCCTCATGGGGGAGAAAACCCAACAAAATCTCCTTATTATAGATAGCCAATACAATGCCAAGAGATAACTCAAACAAATACAAAAAGTCCTCTCCCAAGGATGCGCCTCTCTCTCTCTCTCTCTCTTCTTCAACTGCAGCTCCAAAACTTGTCTCTCAATAAACAAGTGAGTGTGTGTCTAACTAAGGCGCTAACCTCCTTATTTGTACAACACTGGCACGTGTGGAGGTGTCTTTTCACTGGCAGGGCCGACTTCTCTTTCTGGGTGGTTATAACCACCTTTAGTATATTTTGGGGCCTCTTTAATATATTTTGGGGCCGAATTCTTCTTCTGCCTATTACAATTATATTTTGACCAATCCGCAAAAGGGGATTTGGTCCTTTACAATAGCCGACATGATCAATCCACAATGGGGATTGATCCAATGAATACTATATCAATAATAATTAGAATACACTTTGCAGTTACATTATTTCAACAACGTCAAGGGTCCAGGGCACTACATCCAAGGTGGAGGAATATGCATCTTGCCTTTGCATGCTGTCTAATTGTCAGCTACTACAATGTTCTCCATCAAGTGAGTAATAAGCCCTGGGGGTACACTGCCAACATGTGGGCTTTTAGTCCATCTGTGTTCCATCATGACCAAATCTGCTAAAACCAAGCCAGTCTACCCATCATCCAAGGTTTTGAAGATGTGATAGCTCATGTTGGAAGGTGGGAAGTCACTGGATGACTCACTGCTCTGCATCACACGTGACAAAGTCCTTCAATAAGGGCACAACGTCTTGGATGAAAGCCTAGGACACCCCTTAAAGAACCATGTCAGGGCCATCCAAAACAAAGTAGAATATAAGACAAGGTAAACCAATATTCATAAGAGATATTAGTCCTTAAATCATGCAAAGTAAGTTGTTACTTAAGATACAAGTCATGTAAACAATTCACCTCAGTATCCCCTTCAAGCATCACACCGGCCCATGATCTCATGTGAGTTGGTAAGTTTGAATATGGGAGGGCATTCATCTAACCCTATTAGGTGTGCCAACCTATATAGGAAATAAAATACCTAGGTAGAGCGATAGGTCCTTGAGGGAAGTAGTGAAAGAAATAAATCCTTCAAGAGTAAGTGTGATATTGATATGAATTTGAGCTTACTTCATGGATTATGGTGTCACTAAATCCATTTCTATGAGCACCTCTATAGAGGGAGCACTCACTACTTGAGATACCCTTTCCTAGGTACTTTTTGCATTCTGAACCCCTTAATTGCCTTTTGATACTCATTCTTATTGTGCAAGTCCCCTTTATAGGTTTCAAGCTTTTATTCTTTCATTTTTATTGGGATATGGTCCTGTTATGATTGTGCATTCAGTGCATCAGGACAAGGCAATTACCATTAGAGGGGGTAGAGCTCAAGTTGGCCTATGGATTTTGTAGGTGGCCTTTATCATTTTTTACATAACAGATACATATATAGCAGTTGCATCAACGTCTAGGCCTTTAGCCCCTTCTTCTCATGAGAGAATGGACCATGACCCATTATCAAAGTTTAGTACACTGTGAGAGGCTCCATGATGGAAAGTGTTGAGTATGGTGGGGAATAAAACTTACCCTTGTGAGGGCCCCCCAATAGTGCCCCTTTTTCTTGAGCGGTGACAACATGGGACTATGGCACATAAGCCGAACACCAAGGTGAAACAAGGCAACAAACACAATTTCCCTAGCCTGTGATCCATTATCCAACTTCAACCAATGATCCTCATCCACATGTCTAGTAAATTAAGCACAACACTTCGCATGAAAGGACTAACATACCTCATGGTGACTTTGGATTACCATCTCCCATACACCGAGTTGTTTGAATGTGATGAGCCTTGGCTGATTTGTAGTTGTAGAGGAAATTTGAGGGGGGTTGTTGGGCTTCCATCTGTGGACATGTTGATCATCGCCATGGTCGGGATCATTGTCTCCATTGTGGACCATGAGACATGATCTCCTCTAGTTACCCCTAGGCATGGGGGTAACAATACCCAAGGTAGACTAGATTGTTTAGGGCCCAAGACTAATACAACAATATATTCATTAAGAGCTCAATATACCCCCCTTCTCTCTTATATATATATAAGACTATAGTGAAGTCAACTTATGTAAAATGGTATTGCACGAGACAATCTCCTTTTCTTGATCGTCTATGGTTCGTTAATGTATTCATTTTCTTTGTTTATGGAAGGGGGTAAAGTGAGATCATTAGTAAAGGATGCAGAGATATTTTCATGATGAAACCAATATGGGGGATGTACTGATTGGGCATTGACCCAACCTCCCTTATGAGTAAGTATTTAGATGTAGTAACTAGATATAACATATAGAGAAGACATAACTGCACGATTTATTTCCTTGAGGTAACATTGAAATATTTGTTTTTCCAAGTAAAACTTCACCAGACCCCCCTTCTTTTTGGAAATATTCAGATGAAGGGTGGCACAACCACCAACCACAATAGCAATTGCTAATCTAGAGGGACTTCACTGGATTTGAACATATGCATATGGTTCAACCAATTGAATTGACCTTTGAAGCTTTACCATTGAAATATTTATTTGTTATTATTATTTTTAAATGACACGTGTCAATGTAACATTAGGCAAAGAGATTATGTATCTCCTTCAAACTGAACTGTAGAATGCACCTCACTTCTCTTAGTATGTGGGATCCCCTTATCCTCGAAATATTTGGATAAATGACAACTCAACCATCATAAACAATAATAATAGATAACCCAAAGAGAGTGAATATAAACAATAATAGTGGATAATCCAAAGAGAGTGAATTAAAACCTCAAATAGACTAGAATTGAAGACATTGAAACAAATTCAACCTCTAAATAGTGTCTTGGAACTAATTGCAGTAACCCACTAAACTAGAACAAAGAAAGACCATTTACTTGCTTTGTAATACTTTTTCTAGAAAAATATTGATCTATGTTTCCAAGATACACCTATATTAGTAGTCAAATCGCTCCGCGGAGGGGGTCCCTTGTCCCACAAAGAAGGGGGATAAACTAGAACAAAGAAAGGCCATTTACTTGCTTTATAATACTTTATGTAGAAAAATATTGATCTCTCTTTCCAAGATACACCCATATTAGCAGTCAAATGGCTCCGGGAGGAAGTCCCTTGTCCCACAAACAAAAAAGTCTCATACACCAATTTACTATCTGACTTGAACGTAACCTTAAAATAAAATTATTATTATTATTAATACAAAATTTTTACCCCTCATACCTATTCCAAAACACACAACAAAAAAACCGAAAAAAAAAACCTATTACAAAACATGATAAAAAAAACATAAAAGAAAAACATAACACGATAAAGAAACATAAAAGAAAAACCTATTACAAAACACGATAAAGAAACATAAAAGAAAAGCATAAAAATCCTCCTGACGATGGAATCCAATCCAATGTAATACGCGAAGTTTCTCCTAAATTATCGCACGGCACGGACAACAACGAGTAAATCATATAATATAATTGGAGGTTCTCTGCGTCCCATAGATTGTGTTTCCCTGGTCGGTTCCATTCCAGTTTGATTGGCATCATTACTTACAGGGCCTTACTGTGCGCTTTAGCGCGTTCTCATGGAGACGGAGAAGGCCAGGATTCGGTGTCAGCGAATTGGGTGCGAGGCTTTTTTCACAGAGGATGACAACCCTGACGATTCCTGCCTATACCACAGTGGTGTACGCCTCCATTCTTTCCCTTTTTCTTCTTAATAATTTATTTGAAGAAACTGATTTTTTAATGCAAAATCAAATATTGTAGAAGCTACAGTATAATTGTCTGAATAAATTTCTACAAATTTCTTACAGATGGTCATCTGCTAGTTTACTTTTAGTTTGAAAACAAAGTCTTAACAAACTGCTCTGGAAAGATCCCAATCTCGACTGTCAAAGATAAATCGCAACTTAGAACTAGTTTAATTTATATTTGAAATTTATATAAAATATCTACCAGCTTGAAGTGGATGTTTTAATCACGGGTAAGGGCAGTGATAAGCAGTTAGGCTGTTCATTACATCCCAGGGTTTTTGTAGACCAACTGAGGATAGTTGTGTGCCCAGCAAAGCTAGGTTAGATTAGTTGATTCTAAAGACTCTGTTTTTTTTTGGGTTAGAAGGGAAGTTGAGATAGATTATACAAAGAGGCATGCTATCCTTCTGGGAAGGTATATATGGCTGCACATTGATATCTGACAATGTATCGGCTCAAAGTTGTTCCAGAGTCTCCTCGCATTAAACAAGATTAGAAAAAAATCATAAATGACATTCCTTAGTGGGGGGCACCCCTTCGAGGTTTGAACTAACTGGTTCTCTCTTAGATGCATTCCACTTGCCTTTACTGGAGCTTAACTTTCATAACTGTATGCCGCAGCGAAGCATGGGCAGAAATATAACGATGTGATAGACATGGAAGGAGTGCGATAATGAATGATGTCAAACAAGGTCTCACAGACCTATTTATGGCTATTCTTGGCCTGTTTTGCCTAGTGGTCAGCATGCAGCTAACTGCATTTTGCATATGGTAACTCGATTGACTAGAATTTAATTGTAATTCCTCGGCCATGTCATAGTTTAATTGTGCTTTCTTGGGTTGTTTTGATTCATATACTCTGGGATGTAACATAGCATTAGGTCAGATTAGGATGATAGCGAGGCACCTCAAAACTTGGTATTCCATGGAATCGAACTCCATATGGTTACATATTTTATTGTACTTTCTTTAGGTGTTTGAACTTGAAATGCTAGAAATGGTGCTAAAACTAGCGATATAACTCTTCGAAATCATGCTTAATGTTAAAGAAACACCAATCAAATGCTATGATTTAAACTTTGTTGGATTGAGAGAAGCAAGGTGCATCCTACAGCCTGGGTTGGAAGAGATGCATCACATACGCCTATAATGCTAATAAATTAATGAAAAAAAAGTTGAAAAAAGTAGACATCTGACATCTCATGTAAAAGAAAGAAAAAAACAAATTACCTTAACATAAAAAAATTAAAAATATAAACCAGCATAGATCCATCTTAACCTAAGATCTTTTTAATAGCGAGAGGCTTGCACCTATTTTTTTTTGATCCCTCTTCATCCTTAATAGATCTGGGGTTAAGATGGATCTATACTAGATTTTACAGAAGCTTGCAAGCACTTGGAAGGTTCATCGCATTGAAATTATGCATAAAAAACCTTTTTTCTCTTTTGTGTTGATGTTTTGTAGCTTCGGGCAGGTATTCTCACATTGGCCTTGGTGTTAGGCATGTGAGAATCTTCATTGACACCCACATTGCATTTTCATTTTGGTGAAAACCCTTTTGGATTGGAGTTGGGGCTTGGAATTGGTGTTGGGGGCTTGTGTTGGGGTTTCACACACACATGTGTGAATAAACAATTCTAATTTAATGTTGAATTTAGAAGGGGTTCCTAAAATCACTCATTAGATTCCTATAAAAGGAGAGGCAATGCGAGTGACATATCATTGTGACATTATGGAGTTAGCATAAGTGAGTGAGCACTTGTGCTAAGGTGATTGGGGTGAAAATTTCAACAAGGAAATTCTGCATTTTGGCAAATCTGGCCTAGGGTTTCTTGGACTTTTTGTTTTTCTGTTTTCAGCCAAGGAGGAAGACCACACATGTGAGAGGAGAGAGAAAGGCAACCGCACATGTGAGAGGAAGGTACATGTCGCATGTGTGAATAGGTAGTACAACCACACGTGTGGGAAGAAAACAGTACGGACATTCCGCACATGTGGTATGGATAGGGTCGCACATGTGAGGGCTGAAGGGCTGCATGTGTGAGGGTAGGAAGGTCGCACGTGTGAGATTTTTTCTGGGCAGTTGCTGGTCCGTACAGGCCAACGTCAGTTGTCCGTACGATTGACGTCAACAAGCCATATAAGTTTGCTGGAACAGGTTTGCAAGTGGGGAAATTTTCCAGAAAATTTACTGATTTTGTATTTTCTAAGAGGACTATTTTTGTCCTCAGATTTACTGAATTTTGATTTGGTGGGAGGGCTAATTTGTCCCTCAAATATTATGAATTTGAAAAGTTTACATAACATAAAAGTGTGTCTCATGTGCATTGATGATTTCTCTTTGATCTTTATGTTTTCGCTGCTGTAATTTTTTGTCATAATTTCAATGTAGATTTAAAATTATTCAGTGATAACAGCCTTAGGGTTTACTGTTTGGTTCACTTGGAAGTTGGAAGTAATTTTCAGATCTGAAATTAGATGCTTAAAAATTGACATTTTGACTAAACCTAACATAGTGGCCATCTCGTGTGATGATTCAGATTTATTGCTGGGTTTGAGTATGTGGATTCTACAATAGGGGTGTTCATTGTTTCTACTTATTACTTTATTATTCTCCTACCATTTCTTACATAATCAATTATAATGCTGATACGATCCTCTGTACTAACAACATTTCCCCCTAGCTTTCTTACAAGAAAGTTCTGGAATCAAGTAACATGTCTATTTAGAAATTGACCTAACGACATTTGCTTCAAGCTTCATTAAAACAAGACTTGCGAGTTGAGTTGATGAGACATATAAAACAAAATACATATTACAAATCCTCATACCAATGTTGATGTTCCTTATTGGGATGTCGTTTTGAGATGATGAAGAGTTCATGGATCTACGGTGAACACTTAAGCAAACCCTAATCTAGCATAAACCTTGCCCATAAATATTTGATAAAGAGAAGTGAACCCATGAACAAGAGAACAAGAGATATGGTGCCTTTAGGCAAAATAATTAGTCACTAATGAGTCCAAGATGATGATACAAAAGATTCACAAGGGGGTTATGGGCCGACATAAATGCCTAGGTCGGCCTTAGCCACCTAGACTAATATAAAATTATGTCTACTAGGTCGGATATTAAACCATAACCTAGTATTACACTAACGAGGGCACTTAGCCATAATGTCAAGTAACCACAAGTGAATATTATCATCATTTCAACACCCCCCTTAGTCTGAGCATGGGGTAATGGAGAAAGAAGATAAAGTACAAAAGGAGTGGGCATACACAACTCAATAAAGAGACAACCATCGCTGTAATAAGACATAGTGAGTTTGTGATGACCCAACTCAGTACAAACTTGGAAAGGGTTTATGAATACCCAATCGTCATCAATGTGGAATTGCTTAACTCATGGAGAAATTCCATCACTTAGCTGCTTGTCATTTGGGGGAATATGATCTTGATTAGTCCATGTGATAAACAAGTGCTATAAAGAGGCATAAATACAAGAGAGAGAGAGAGAGAGAGAGAGAGAGAGAGAGAGAGAGTGGGCATACTCAACTGAACGAGGAGCCAGTTGTAGCTAGAAGAAGAAAGAGTGGGTTTGTGATGATCCAACTCAATACAAAAGTGGACCCAATAATATGTTGAAAGAACATTTCCATTGAATTGTTCATTATTTGGGAAACTGTGATACTGAATTGTTCATCTGAAAAAGAGGCGGTGGAAGAAACATCCTATATAGGAAGAAACTTTGAGTTGCTCATCCCTTGAAGGGAAGTGATCACTGAATTGCTCGTTTGCTAAAAAAATGTTGCCATCAAATTGTTGAAATATTGTAACTACAAAGAGTATTCTATTTTATTATTGATGTATTATTCATTAGATCAATCCACTTTTGTGGATTGATCATGTCGGGCATTGTAAATGACCAAATCCCCTTTTGCGGATTGGTCAAACCCTAATTGTAATATGCATAATGAGAACTCAGCCCCCAGAATTAATTAAAGTGGTTATAATCACCTAGAATGAGAAGTCGGCCCTGCCAGTGAAAAGACATGTCCTTTCAGCACCTGCCAGATTGTATAAATAAAGGAGGTTAGCGCCTCATTTGTTCACTCACTCACTTGTTCATCAGAGCGCAAGTTTGGAGCTGTAGTTGGAGAAGAAGGAAGAGAGAGAGAGGCGCATACTTGGGAGAGGACTTTCTGTATTGTTTGGTTTATTCTCTTGGCATTGTATTGGCTATCTATGTTAAGGAAGTTTTTGTTGGGTTTTCTCCCCCACGAGGGTTTCCCAGGATAAATGTTGTGTCTCTTGTGATTGTGTATTTCTCAGTGATCCTATCTATGCTATGGTTATCTAGTGAATTGAAAAGAAACCTAATAATAGCTCAAAACTTGACACAAATTGCTCATTTGCTAGAGAATATTGTCACTGACCTCATATCGCACATCCATTGGAAGAATAGTGCCATTTATTTTCCCATTTGGGGAAGTGTTGGAAGGAACATCCTGTAAGAGAGAAGGGATGGAAGTACCCAACTCTAATAAGATTAGCCATAGCTGAAATGAGAGTATGAAGACCCAACTCCATATATTTGAAGGAGCTTGAGCATAATTGGGAATCTTAGAAACAATAGCGGAGTGGTTGTGGAATTTCTCAACATAGATGCACTTGAGAGCACAACCGAGAACAAAGCTCAAATATAATTTGGGAGCTTTAAAACAATTGAGAGAGCTGGGATACAATAGGGGTGTGGATGTATAGATATCCAACACAGATGCACTTGAGAGACTGCAATACAAAAGGAAGCTCAAATATAAGATGAGAGTGGGTTTATAAATACCCAACTCTTCAAAAAGAGTGGACATAGCCAAATATATACAATTTAGGTGGTTGAAATACAAGTGAGAGTTGGTGTGTGGATAACCAACTTGAAAACATGGTTGATCGTAGTTGAAAAGGAGTGGGAGGGTTAATGAACACCGATCTCAACATAGGGTTGGCATCCTTATGCACAACATCCTACCTGAACATGGATAGGAGGCCAATAAGAGAAAACATTAGATCATACCTTCCCCCCTTAATATTGAAATTAAACCATCTGAAAATAGAACCTTTCAAAAACACCATGGTGCTAATACCAACATGGTTCCACAACCTAGTAAAGGGGGCTTCTTGCTGAAGTCTAAAAGAGAGAGCCAAATGAAGGAGCACCAAGGAGCACAATTTGTCGATGACACTGACACTGCTATTGAAAGTATATCCAAGAGAAATTGAGGTCATAATGGGGAAAGACAAGATCCATGCGAAATACTGAATGATCTTGCATATAATATGTCTAATATACTATGACCAATACCAAGGAAGCATGGGAAAGGAAGGTTGTACCTCCAAAGGATAAGTGTCAAGTCAAATCACCCATGCATCCTCTTTCCCCTTCCACTCTTGTGGTATCATAGTCCCTTTGTTGCTTCCTCAAGCAACGTTTTTGGTGGATATTGCAATATTATGTATTTCCTTTTATTATTGTGAGCCCTACGTGGCATCAACTTCTAGATTAGTGAGACCCTACACCTCCTCTAGACCTACAATTGGCAGATCAGTTCCTACTAGGGCCTTGATAAGGCTTTGCGCAAGACATAGTTTAGTTGTTTGCACCTACATTGTCTGGAGTACTAAGAGCTTCATTACCAGATTCTTCTCAACAACCTTGAGTCTTAAGAGAGTTGCGATAGATGGTCGACATTTGCCTAGGATCAAACATCCTGGTCCCCTCTATCATGGTATCTCTGGATGAGATTATTAGAGAGTGCATTGGCCCTTTCTCAGTGATTGATGACTTGGCAGAGGAGTAGTCTTTTTCTTCCTCCTCTCATTTTGCTTATAGCTTTATGTGACTCGACATCTGCATTTTATGTTCAACATGGGTTTTGCTTTGAGTTTGTATTATTTTTAAGTGCTATTGTCTAGCGTTTGGGCTTTTTGCTTTTTACAAATTAAGGTTATGAGTTGCTTTTGCACTTCCACTACTTGTACTTTTGAGTCCCATTAACCTACTCTTGTGGTCATGGATTGGACAAAATTATCTTATCTTATTTGATACCATTATAAGATGTTGAGATGTGAGCTGTGTAGTTTATTTGCTTTTTTAGGTTTGGTTTGGCATGAGTACAATTCAACAAACCATAGTGATTTCGTGACAACAAATGAAATAATTGCATTCATATGTAAATATACATTCAATTCCTTCATTGAAGATTGCATGACATGAAATTATTCAAAAAATGTAGAAAATAAAATAGAAATTGTTATCCCCGCTTTTTAGGGATAACTAGGAGATCATGTCTCGAGGCCCACAGGTCCTAGACATGGAGTACCGAGAGAAGGATTGACCTGAGCATGGCCTTGGAGGGCCCATCCTTTTCTTCTTTCATCAGATTTGTCTTGTCAGCAGCAGTAGCATCCATCACCATCGGCTTGGTCTTGTATCGGAAGAGGTTCTTGCTCCATGAGGTAATTGGTCCAGGTATCATGGTATGTGTCACTTTTGATCATTAAAACCAATAAATATATGCATCTGATTCCTTTTATCTCTAACAACTGCTTGGATCTTACATTAGCCCACTTGACCATACTTGGGGAAATTGACAGGGTGCCCTAGCAAGCCTATGCCCATAGGTCTTGGTTTGCCACTGGAGGGATTTCTGAAAAGCCATCGTCCGCTCCCATCATAGCACCACTGTTTCATCTTATCTCCCGCTCATTTATCCCATTCCCCTTGTCCGGGCATTGGGTTGACCTATTTGTAGGATTGCACCTTATCTCGTGGGAAGAAGGGGCTAAAGGCCCAGAAGGTAAAAGCAGTTGGTAAAAGACAAAAGCCTAAAAATGAAACCTCGAGATGCTTCGCCCAGGGATCCCCTAGAAGGCAATAAAAGGCCTCTCAACAAGAAACAAGAGGGACCCGGAAAATAACTAACAAGACCTAGTCAGAGGATAGGGGGTCTCATCACGAGCCAACCTATTAGGTTCA
>SNQJ01S0001957.1:238381-250552 GCA_010110895.2 Picea sitchensis | reverse complement strand
CTTGGCTTTGCTAGGAGTTGGCCTAGACGGAGGAGTTGAGGATCAGGTGACAACACCTTGACTCGAGACTTGCCCCCAAGGACACACCAAGTGGATTGAAGGTTTCTTCCACGATAACCCAGGTGTGTATTAGGACGACAACAAGTCCCTAGATGTGTTCTAGGGCCCTTAGATGTGTTCCATGGAATCCTTGCTTAAACGCTTCAGTTGATCCTTGGTCTTGTACCTTGGTGGATAAAAGACCCTAGATGTGTTCTAGGGCCCCCATATATGTTCTGGGACCAGGTGGTTCTTGGTTATGTACCAAGATGTGATGATGTGCGATCTTCTTCTTCTCTCTCGGGATGGTCCATGAGACCTAGGAGCAGCGAGAAGATGGACATGACCACATCATTGGTTTTTCCTCTTATGCAGGGATGATAAAAGCTTATAAGTTATCAAGAAACATATGTGGACAGTTTTCCATTGAAGAAGATCCCTTTGAATTTGTTTTGTAGCCTCCCCTTGCTTGAATCTCATTCTCCATCTTGCTTAAAGTGGTGTTCGTCTTTTATAAGTCACTTTGACTTATTTGGCTTTCTAATTAATATTTTTATTAATTAAAAATATTAATTTTTATTATTTATTTTATTTTTAGGTTTTTAATTAAACCTAATCCTAACCCTTCCAAAACTATAAAAAGGAACCTACCCCTCACTCATTCTTACACACACTCACTCTCTTCTCATGGTCTGATTTTCTGCGGCTATCTTGTTCAGTTTGTTTTTGGGGGTACAACCTTTCCCTCTTGCTGTGTTTGAGTGGAGCGGGCCTTCCTCTAGCTGTTTAGGGTGCCACGACCTTCCCTTGGTTCCTCTTCAAGTTGCCGCTGGTTGCTTTAAGGCTGTCGTTGCCTCCTAGGAAGCCCTTGGCTCCTCTTCCTGTTGTTGCTGGTGTTATTTCTTGCTGCCCCTGATGTTTGCTGCATACTACTTCTGTCTATCAAATTCAATTGTAAGGGTTTGGCAAGCCCTATGTTGCTGTCTCACTACAGTTCACATTGGACAATTTTTTTGTTGAGCCTATACTATTGTTTTTGGGGTTTTTGTATCAGTCCTACTCTTGCTGATTATTCTTGAGTTCTTCTTGACAAACTGTTCACTTAAGATCATGATGAGATCAAACCCTTGAGGGTTTGATCCATGACCTTCATAGCTTTTCTGAGCATAAAGAAAGAGGACAACTACATCATGTACTTCTATTAATTGTTTTTGCTAAGATAAAGTTCAGATCTTATTGTGCTAATCTTTACTTCTGCATCTAGTTCAAATTAATATTCAGAAATGTTTTCTTTTGTTCATGATCAGTCCTAGTTAAAGATTGGTTCTCCTTAGCATGTTCAGATTTGTATTTTCTGTATTTAATCTACTTCAGAATCTTTGTTTTAAGTGCTGATCTTTATATAAAATAGTGATCAAATTTAAAAAGATATTTCTGTTTTCATTTTTTTCTTAAATTCTAACAGAAGTCAAATACTATGTGGATGGATTATAACCAAATTAATATTTGGGTAGTTACGGGAGGTATTCTCCAACTATTTATAAGAAAGAAAATTAATTTTAAATTTAATTTTCAAAGAGGCGTGTCTTTTTGGATCAATCTAATATTACTATAAAAAGACACTTGAAAGACACAACAATAGACACATATTTTTTCTCTGTCACATGTGGGAAGTGATCTAAGGAAGAGACCGAAGTTTCTAAGTAGTTGAAATTTTCCGAGTTACTTAGTGATGTTCTAGAGTTTACTAAAGTAATATCTTATATCATTGGAAGTAATTACCACGTGCGGAAAATTGTGCTTGTCTAATTTAACACTAGAAAATCAACATGGTTAGCTGTATGACATCAAGTATATGATAGATGTGTGTTGGTAGCCGTATGAAATCGAGTATATGATGGATGTGTGTTGGTCATAGTAGAAGACGTATCATTTGGAGGGTCACTGTATATAGTTGTGCACAAGATAAATTGATCTCCTCTAGGAGATGCTTTTTGTTGTTCTTTTTTCTTGTTCCGGGCAGGTCACAGATAATAGCTTTGAGAAGGAGCCATAATGAGCGTTGCAGGAGGAAAACATGGAGGGCAAGACCTTCCAACATGATACCAAGGAGAGACATTTCCAGACATGATGCTCATAGACATAAAGTCTCTAGGAGCAATGTACCTCCCAGGATGGGACCATGCCAAATAGCAGAGACAGTTCTAGTGATCATGGATACAGCCAGTCAAGACCGACTGTAGCACAAGTATGGTGATAGATCCAAGTAGAGGAGGCTGTACTACATCTAGAGGGAGCAAAGATTGAGTTACCGCCAGAGAATGAGGAAGAGCTACCTTCGGTGTCAGAGGGAGCAAAGACAAAGGAGGAGTCACCTCCAACTCTAGAGCGAGTGTTGATGTTTGAGGAAACATCATGAGACATTCTCCTCGGAGGCTCCTATGTGGACTAGTAGGGGGAAATGTAGACTTCATCTTGACGTGCCTCAGATGGTGAGATGAAGGAACCAAGACATTGGTTTCACAAGGAAACCTCGATATGTCTTGTGATACATTGGTTCCATGAGGGAACCTCGATACGTCTTAGACATTGATTTCATGAGGAAACCGCTATATGTCAAATATGGTCCAAGATGACATTACCTTTCAAAGGGAGACAATTGAGCCTATTGATCAAATTGATCCTGTTGATCCTGTAGCTCCAGTTAATTTTCCTAGAGATATTGCAATAGGTCGGAAGAGACTTGCATGGGCTCGTCAGCTCTGCAGGAGGTAGAAGGACATGCAACTCCTCATGGTACCTTCCGAGTGAGCAAGAGACCGCAGAGATATTCGTGCTATGCCGTAGCTATGAGCCACATCATTCATTTTTTGAGCCTTCCTGTTATGAGGAGGAAACTAGTCATCCAGTATGGAGAGATGTCATGATGGAGGAGTATCAGTCCATCATGAAGAATGATGTGTGGGATATTGTTTCGAGACTTGAGGGGAAGTCTGTAGTGACTTCCAAATGGATCTATAAGATCAAACACACAGTTGACGAGAGCATTGAGAGGCACAAAATGATACTTGTTGCTAGAAGATTCTCTCAGGTGGAGGGAATAGATTATGAGGAGACATTTGCTCCTGTTTCTCAATACACTTCTATCCGAACGATTATTTCCCTTGCAATATGGAGACTACATCAGATGGATACGAAGATAGTCTTTCTCAATGGAGAGATTGACGAAGAAGTATACATTGACCAACCAGATGGTTTTGTGATACATGAGAAGGATTCTCATGTGTGCAGGTTGAAGAAGACCCTGTATGGACTCAAGCAGACACCTCGAGCTTGGTATGCGAGGATTGATGGATACCTGATGAGTTTGGGCTTCAACAAAAAAAAAAGTGTTGTTGATCCCAACCTGTACTACAAGATTGTTAATGGTGAGTCCCTGATTTTGGTCCTCTATGTTGATGATTTATTCCTCACCGGTACAGAGAGCCTTATTGCTGAATGCAAGTATGCGTTGGCTTATGAGTTTGAGATGAAGGACCTTGGTATGATGCACTACTTCTTGGGACTAGAGGTGTGGCAGAGAACTGATGAGATCTTCCTGATTCAGGGGAAGTACATAGTTGAGATATTGAAGAAGTTTGGGATGCCGAACTGGAAGCCCGCGGCTACACCAATGGTGACAAATCTGAAGAAACTAAGTGTGTCTTCTTCCGATTCTGACGAAATTGCCCCGACTTTGTACAAACAACTGATTAGATCATTGATGTATCTAGTTAACACTAGACCAGATATTTACTATGAAATGAGTACACTTAGCCAGTTTATGAGTCAGCGGAGACAAACACACTGAATTGTTGCGAAGCATGTGTTGAGATACCTGCGAGGCACAATTGAACATGGTCTGAGATATACTTCCAGTATTGACATGAGATTGTAGGGATATACTGACTTTGATTGGGCAGGGAGCGACACCTCCAGGTATTGCTTCACTTTGGGATCTGCCATGGTTTCCTTGTGTAGCAGGAAACATACTTCTGTGGCTTCGAGCACAGCGGAAGCAGAGTACATTGCATTAAGTATGGCAGTCCGTGAAGAAGTGTGGCTTCACAAGCTCCTTGTGTAGCAGGAAACAAACTTCTGTGGCTTCGAGCACAACAGAAGCAGAGTACATTGCATTAAGTATGGCAGTCCGTGAAGCATTGTGGCTTCACAAGCTCCTTGTGTAGCAGGAAACATACTTCTGTGGCTTTGAGCACAACAGAAGCAGAGTACATTGCATTAAGTATGGCAGTCCGTGAAGCAGTGTGGCTTCGCAAGCTCCCTGCAGATTTATCTGAACATGTGTTGGATTCCACCGTTATTCATTATGATAACCAAAGCTGTGTGAAGATATTAGAGAATCGAGTGTTTCATGACAAATCGAACCACATTGAGATCAAGTACCATTACATTCGAGACATGGTGCAGAGGAAGGCAGTACTGGTGCAATACCTTCCTACAAATGAGCATGTTGCTGATGTTCTTACCAAACCAGGACGAAGTTCGAGTACTTTCGTGACAGACTTGGCGTGGCAGAGAATGCCTCCCTCGCTGAGAGGGAGTGTTGATGTTTGCAGCTTCCTGAGACATTCTCCAGATCGTACTCCTCTGTAACTGAGTTGAGTTGATCTGTGAGGACACTTATCTGGGAAGGGATAAGTGGGACACTTATTCGAGAAGGGATAAGTGGTTTTGGGCTAATCCAAGAAGGGATAAGTGATTTGATCTGTAAGGACACTTATCTGAGAAGGGATAGCCCAACGTCCCTTGTGGGGAGCACATGAGGACATGTCCCATGTGGAGAGCACATGAGGACATGTCAAGGGAGTTGACCTTGACGTCACACACTGTGGGGAGTTGACCTTAATGTTTCTAGAGGGAGTAGCCTCTAGAAGTCCACATGGGAGTGCCATTTGTGATAGACATTCTCTAGATCGTACTCCTCTGTGAACTGAGTTGAGTTGATCTGTGAGGGCACTTATCTGAGAAGGGATAAGTGCTTTTGGGCTTATAGCCCAACGTCCCTTATGGAGAGCACATGAGGACACGTCCCTTGTGGAGAGCACATGAGGACATGTCAAGGGAGTTGACCTCGACATCACACACTATGGGGAGTTGACCCTAAGTGTTCCTAGAGTGAGTAGCCTCTGGAAGTCCACATGGGAGTGCCATTTGTGAAAAACCTTTTGCTACTATGGTGGTTGTGTACCACTAGCGGACACTGTGTGTCTCTGGATAGTAGCTGTGTGCTACTAGTTGATTACAGAGTAGTCAATGGACTACTAGATGAAGACATCATGGAAAGATACCTCCCTAGATAAGAGGGAGTGTTGATGTTTCAGCACCGAGCAAACCTTCTCCTAGATTGGGCTACAGACCAAGGGAGATAGGATACATTTATCATAAAGGTGCACTTGTGGTAAATGGGCCCAGACCTAGTCCTTCCTTGATCATGACAAGGAATAATATGGACTCGAGGTGCTTGAGGTGCTTTCCACGTTTTAGTTAACATTAGACCAACATTCACTCATAGGTGTGTACCTGTGGTGAACGATCTTGGTGTGGTCTTTGTCCTAGTCATGGTGATTTGATAAGGAATGATAAAGACTCAAGATGTTATATGCTATTACATGCAGACTCAGAGTGAGCCTGATCTCAGAGAGAGTCAATTGGCTCAGAGGGAGAGCCACAGAAGGAGTTTCCCCTCGATTTAGGTGGGAGAGAGACATCTCCCAAGACTAGCGGACAAGTGTCATGAGTCTAGGGTGAAGTTTGTATACTTCAGAGACAAGCTTGGCATGATGCAGAATGTCTCCCTCGTTGAGAGGGAGTGTTGATGTTTCGACAACATCGGGAAGACATTCTCTTAGATTAATAATTAATAATATAATTATTGATTATTAAATACTATATATAATAAGTAAATGATAATAATAAATAGTTATTGATTATCCAAGGGACGCATCCTTTCATGGATGGTCACCATATGTTCTCTATATATGGAACCCTCATCATTGTAATAATAAATATCGATCACATCTCACACAGAAAAACAACATTTGTCTCATCTGATTCATGTTGTCAGTCCGGTCTGTGGTTACCTAGTGTTGATCTACAAGTTGTCGACCTCCTGAAGCCTTAGATGTTAGATGGTCGACCTTCTTGATGGAAAAATTCTGGTT
The DNA here is from genome assembly GCA_010110895.2 of Picea sitchensis. Classification (NCBI taxonomy): domain Eukaryota; kingdom Viridiplantae; phylum Streptophyta; class Pinopsida; order Pinales; family Pinaceae; genus Picea; species Picea sitchensis. The sequence continues at coordinate 244,292 of SNQJ01S0001957.1, read as the reverse complement.
TTATCAACCGCCAAAATTGCTTCCTCATTGCTGATGGATATTCTCTCATCAGTGGACCACTGTTTTCTACCTTAGACCCTCATTTTTTTGAATGAATCCTTTTCCTAAGTTTTCATAGCTAGGAAATCATTTGTTTAATTATCATATTAAGCCAAATTCAATATTTATCTCTCTTTTTTTAATTCTGCCATGGGGTGCCTCTGTTGTCTATGTTACTTACTGCTGCACTGCCTTTGTGATTTGCTGCCTCACACACTTGTCTTCTGTGTGCCACGATTCTTGGTCACGCCTTTGTTAATGTGTTGATGATTTTTAATTGTTCACTTTGATTTCCAGATGCCTTAGTGCCATGTTTTGTCTCTCCCGGATGCCATTGATGGCTCTCATAGAATATTAAATTGTGCACACACAAAACATAAAGTTTCAAAGAGTGAGAGGATGAGAGTTGATATATTACTGAACATGAAAAATGAGATACGAATCGCATGTTTCATGAGAGAGAATCATCTGTACAACCAACTAGCGTTGCATTAAGACATAAGTTGTAACTAAAAGCTAATTGACACTTCAGATATCTTAACCTTATATACTAATGTGACATGTGACTTCATTACATTATGCGTAAAGTCACTCTATAATCAAATACTAACATCGAATAAATATAATGATTTGACCAACATACCATGCTAACTCTATCACTAAAGCGGTTCTATGCCTAAAGAATACTTCAGTGTTGTATGCCATGCTCATCAGTATTCTTGTTGCCACAACTCTTCTAATTTATTTTCATCTTCCAAATGCTTTATGCTTTCATCTAATTTTTGACTATTTTATTTCTGAGAACAAACTCATTAAGGTTTCCTTAGACGTTATGCTATGAATGCTAGTCATTTATTGGCTTCACTGATTTCCATATGGGTTTGGAATTATACTTCAGTTTTCTGCATTTTCTGTATGCAAGAAACTGTTGATTAGGATGTGTGTGTTTCCCATTTCAATTCAAGGAATCAATATTTATTGACTATTTATAAAGAAACCAAGTTTGTGTTGTTTTCTAGCTTTTTGCATTGAGAGGACATGTTTCTTAGGTGTAATTTAGCTTTCTTCATTGTTAAGACATATTTCTTAGATGTAACATACATTATTTGAGCATCTAGAATTTAACTTCTTGATACTTGAGATCTAACAGGTGACAATGTTGTTGTTTACATGTGTTGACCTGGTTTATCTGGAATGGCATGCTACCTGCAGCCGGTAAGTCCGGATTTTTCCAGACAATCTCATTTAAACTTCACTTTTACACTACTAAGGCTTTGATGTTTTTACAGACTATTTTCATGCTCATTACATGTAGCAATGCATTTTAAGTTTTAATGCTGATTGCATTCTCTGGTCATTGCATCTATTGTTATTGATTCCATCTTTTGTGCAAGGGAGTGGCTATCCTTTCTGTACATGAATTTAAATGACTTTTAGGTGCATGTTTCTTTAGTTTGCACTATGTGTGTATTTGCCAATGTAGTATTAAAGAAAATAAAGAAACCAATCCATTTTGCATTCAAAGATCTTTCAAACAGATACTTTCCTTACTTTCTGGCAAAATAGTTTAATGTTGCATCAAAATTCAAATTCAATGCATGTTGCCATTTTAGCCTTGCTGCTAGTGATAAATATAAAAAAATTTAATGACTCCAATATGTTTTTATTTTCCTGCAGCCCATATTTCATGATGGTGGAAAAGAGTGGAGCTGCTGCAAACAGCGAAGCCATGACTTCAGTTTGTTTCTAGCTATACCAGGGTATGCCTTATATTCCTTTTGCTTTTCCATTTCTTACCGATTTTATATCTTAGATAACTATTTCCTTACCCTTCGAAGTTCATTCCTTGATTAAGGTCTATTCTATACAACAATCCAAGAATTGATGTTGGATTTACTATGTTCAAATGAACTTAATCCAAATGCCTTTTTGATGTGTTTGAAAGGTCCATAGATAACAAGGATTATTTATTGATACTGGTCTCTAACATGTGACATTTACTAGCAAATTGTATGCAAGGCATTCTTTCAGTATTCTATGACTTGAGTGGAAAGATCGTTTCATCATATATTTGGTGAAGTTTAGTATCATGGAAATATTTTGAGGAATATTACAGCAGATGTTGCTTATAGTCTAGAGCAGTGCAGATTAAATGCATGACATAACTGCAGGTTAAATGTTTCAAGAACTGATCTATTTTGGTGCTACTTATTAAAAGCTTTTAATTATTAATTTCATTGCTATACATATGTGGTAGGATGTTGACACTTCTATTTAGTTAGTTAAAAGCTTTACATTACACCCAGAGTTTCCCCTGGAATTATAATACAGAAGGAAACATCGTCTTTATCCCAGAGACTTAACACACACCAACATAACAAAATCAGTTCTTAACTCCCACATGATCATGGGAAGCACACGATTAGCTGCTCAAAACATAGATCCATACAAAAGGGCAGGACAAACATAGCCCAAACAAAACTGTAATGCGAGATGTTGCCCTACACACCAATTCTGGGTCAGAACCTATCCACTTGTTACAACAAAATCTAGCAGCCACAAAGTGTAAAGTCTCAAGCACCAAAGTGCCAGCTTTGTGCAACTCGATTAGGCTTCCCACTGTCACCTTAGCAGCGCTTCTCCACACTTTAGGTTGGCCCTTCTCCAATACAAGGGGGGCTTCCATAAGGTAGGATTGTTAAGGCTATGGAGTGGAGGCTCAAGGTGAGGTTTGAAGAGTAAGCCTTGTAAAATTATAAGCTTGATTTCTTATGCGGATTATTTTTTTATTTTCTTCAACACTTTGATTCCAACTTAATACATTTCAACAATATAGTATCATAACTGAGTAATAATAATCATGTAGATACGTAAGCATGCACATCAACAACACATATACCCTGGGAAAACCCTGTACAGGGAGAAAAACCCCAGCAAACGATCTTCCTTTATTGCATTAATAATGTATGATCACTTATAAATATCCACCATGAAAAATTTGCTCTTAAATGAGCTTGCCAAGACAACTTAGACCAGACTGTAAGACCTTGTAGAAGAAGAGAGACTTGGCTGATGTAATCTCTTATTATTGACCAACACTGTGGAAGATACCATGCGCTGTCTGGGTGTTGCTTTGCTGTCCTCTACAAGACTGATATACAACCTCACCTAACAGGGATATACGCAGCCTTTCTTGACTGATATACTGCCCTTTTTCTTGACTGATATGCTGCCCTTTTCCTTGACTGATATGCTGCCTTTCTTTTACTGTTATGCTGTCCTTTCCTTTACTGTTATGCTGTCCTTTCTTTATAGGAATATACGCTGCCTGCTAACTGATATATGTGCAGCCAGCTAGCTTTGTCTCCCTCACACTGTATAACACACTTGCTGCTCACCCACACGCTCCAAAAACCTTGTTTCTAGAATGAGGGTCGACCTCTTCATATAAGGGCACAGAGAGGTGAAGGATGAAGGCTTGAATTAGGAGCTTGAATGCATGCTTTCCTAACTCGACTTTACACTTCAGAAAATAGACCTTGGACATGAGTTCGAAAATAGAATTTAACTTGAGACTTCAGTTACAACTCGCCCTTGATGCATGCGAACTAACTCAGCATGCACTTGTCATGCATGCATGCAATGCATGTCATGCATGGAACATGCAACATGTGACATGTGACATGTGACAAATTTGAAACTTTGACTTTGACTTTTTACAACTTGACTCTTTACAACATGAGTCTAACAATTCATTCAAATCGACTCTTATCATGGCAATTCAAAATTCTCTTCATGGTGGATAATGTTACACGCAGTGTTGTATATCTCTCCGTTATTCCGATAAATTCTGAGTTAAACACATGTCCGATATATTCGAAATATTCCAAGATATTCTGAGTTAGAACCCTGTCTTGTGACATTTTTCGAGACATTTCGATATTTTCCGCCGATGTCACTGAGAAGTTACATTCTAGACCCTCGCCGATACTTTCCCCGAGACGAGATATACAACATTGGTTACACGTGCCAACGCAATAAATCAATACACTTATATCATTTGCAATATTAGGAAAATCGTTTGTTTCTAGCTCATAGAAATTTTATATTCAACCTAACTTTTGCTAGATGCTTTGACTTTTACTCATGGCTCACAAGGCTTGACTAGGCTCATAGAGGTTGTACGTTCCCCTTGACTTTTGCACTAGTCTGACTAGGCTCATAGAGGTTGTACATTCCCCTTGATTTTTGCACTTGTCTGTCTATGCTCACAGAGGTTGTACGTTCCCCCCAACTTTTGCACTAGACTGTCTATGCTCACAGAGGTTGTACGTTCCCCTTGACTTTTGCATTAAACTTAGATAGTTTTGTTCATCTTGACTTTTGGTTTGACTCATAGAGGTTGTATGTTCCCCTTGGCTTTTGTCAATACCTCACAAGACTGGTTGATTCTCCAAATCTCCCTGGCTAGCCTCAAGGTGGCCCATATGGCCTCTCATTGGAGAACGATGGTCGATGCTGCCAAATTTAACAAGCCTTAACAAAACAAAGGTTGTAGTGTATGGAAGGAAATGGGGAAAGGGATATGTGAAAGAAAGGAAAGGAAGAAGGAAACAAGGAAATTGAATGATATGGGACCATTGGCTATCAATCTATGGGCCAATGGAGTCATGAAACTGCTTGAATAAAAGAACTAGTTTGTCACAATCAACTACTTTGAGGTGGGCTACATGGTAGAAAGGGCTAGTTTGCCACATTCAACCTCTTTAGATGAAAGAACTAGTTTGATACCTCCATCATTTGATTGTGTACTCAAGGAAAAATGAACTAATTTGATACATTTAAGCTTAAGTGTTTGCTGGAAATGTGTTATGGAAACTAGTCTTGGAGAGCTAGGGGTGCTACTTATCAATCCTAATATAAAGTGTTGTTTATGTTAGATTTTCTTTATTTACAGAGCATTAGTGTTACTAGTGTTTTTTTACTTCATTACCATTAACATATATATCATATACTGAGTAGTAGCAACATAAACAAGAGATAAAAAGAACACAAGAGATTTATCCTGGGAAAACCCCAAATGGGGGAAAAACCCAACAACCTTTCTTAGATAGATTCTGTTGTCAAAGCAAGTCCAAACAGATAAAGCCTAGCACAAGGGCTAGCTCAACTAGAAATACCACCACAATTGCAGTAGCAACACTATACCAAGATAGCTCACTTCGTCAAGGAGTAGCGCACAAGAGAGAGATACCAATAGACTGAACAAGAAGAAACTGAGTCACTGCAGCTGCTGCGTCACCTTCTCCAAACTCGCGCCTTGCTTCTGTGTCGCTGAGAGAGTGTGAGTGAGAGGACAAATGACTAAGACGCCTCCTTATTTATAGTCTTCTTGTCCTTCTAGCTAGGTCGACTTCTCTTCTGAGAAGGTGTCTTTTCATTATTCTTTATTCTTCTGGGACGACTTCTCTTCTAGGGTACTTCAACATCTGTCCAATGGATCTCTTGCTTCCAGAATCTTCTCCGCATCTAAGAAAGGTCATCTAGGAGGGAAAAATTCTGCCCTCTGACAACCACTGAATGAGTAATTGGCTGTCCTAAAAAATCTACCAGAAAGATATGTATGACAACCACTAAAATGCTGTCCCAACTGTCCAAAATTTCAGCCACCGAAGCTCTGATACCATGTGAATTTTACAGGTCCTATCAAGCTTGTCTTATGGCTCTGCCTTTGACCACAGAAAGGCTCTAAGTTTAACTGTCTTCTGAAGTAGTTGCTGCTGTTTTATAACAGCCAACAGTCCAAAACTTTATGCTGATTTGTTACGGTTATGTTCTCAATTTTGGGTGCTCTAGCATGTCGTTTTTGTCA
>SNQJ01S0001957.1:221603-237681 GCA_010110895.2 Picea sitchensis | reverse complement strand
CATCTCCCATCTAATCGATGGTTGAGATCTCCCCATGAATATCTAAATCACAAACCCACTTTGGGTTAAGTTTCCTAAGTCAACTTTATGTCTCTAATTCACCCCTTTGTGAATTAATAGTCACTTTTAGGCCAAAATGACTATATTCCACTTTAGACAAAGTCAAAGTGAAATTAGACAAAAGTACAAGGTACAAAGTGTAATGTCCTTCCCTCATGTGCTAAGGAGGTCATAAGCACATGGGGAACACCTCCCAAGGTACAAAACTCAACACTCCCTCTTATCAAGGAAGGTGTTCCTCACCAAGCTCATCTTGTCTTTAAAATAGACATGTTTGCCCCGTGGCAGGGGCCTTGGTGAGAATAATTGCAACCTGGTCATCTGTAGATACATACTGCAACTGAACTGCCCCACTCTGAACCAAGTCACGAATGAAGTGGTATCTGATCTCAATATGCTTCGACCGGTCATGAAACACTGGATTCTCAGAGAGTTTTATGCAACTCTGATTATCATAGTGAATGACAGTCGGTGACATCTCCTGACCAAATAAACCAACCAGTATCTTACGAAGCCAAATGGCCTCGCAACTGGCCTAATTGGCCGCCATATACTCTGCCTCGGCCGAACTCAAAGCAACTGACTTCTGCTTCCGGTTGAACCAGGAAACAAGTCCTGACCCCAAACTGAAGCAACACCCTGAGGTGCTTTTCCTGTCAGCAGCACATCCTTCCCAGTCTGAATCTGTGTAGCCAACCAAACTGACTCCATCTCCCCTGACATAGTCTAGGCCATAGTCCACTGTCCCAGCAACGTATCTCAAGACGTGTTTTGCCCCAACCATGTGAACACTCCTCGACTCAACTATGTATTGGCTGAGTGTGTTCACGGAAAAACATATATCTGGTCTGGTGTTAACCAGATACATGAGCGAACCGATCAACTGCCTGTATACTGTGGCATCCACCAACTGGCTATCTGAAGCACTAAGCTTCTTCCAGTTGGTGATCATAGGTGTAGACATTGGTCTGCAATCCTCCATTTGAAACCTGCTCAAAATATCTGCTGCATACTTCCCCTGCCCGAGAAATATGTGACCCTCCTCCTGCCATACCTCCATACCCAGAAAGTAGTGCATCAATCCGATATCACTCATCTCAAATTCTGATGCAAGTCCCAACTTGCACTCAACTATGAGATCCTCGGCTCCAGTAATGAATAAATCATCCACATAAAAAATGAGAATGAGCATGTTCTCACCTCTAATGATGAAATATAGGTTTGGATTAGCATCGCTCTTCTCGAAGCCCATCTGAAGCAAATAAGTATCAATCCGTGAATACCAAGCTCGGGGAGCTTGCTTCAGACCATATAGTGCCTTCCTCAGAAGACACACGTGAGTCTCCCTATCACTCACCTCAAAACCCTGTGGCTTCTCTATGTACACCTCCTCCTCAATAAAGCCATTCCGAAATGCGATTTTCACAACCATCTGGTGAATGTGCCAACCCATCTCTGCTGCTATGGCAATAATAGTCTTGATAGAAGTGTATCTCACAACTGGTGCGAGAGTCTCATCATAGTTGACTCCCTCAATCTGTGAGAAGCCTCGTGCCACAAAGAGGGCCTTGTGTTTCTCAATGTTGCCATCTGCAGCCATCTTGGTCTTGTACAACCACCTAGAAATCACAACTGACTTCCCCACTGGCTTCAGAACCACATCCCAGACATCATTGTGCACAATGGAGTCATACTCCTCGACCATGGCCTCACTCCAGACTTGATGGTCAACTGCCTGCGCAAAGGTCTGTGGCTCAGTATCCCTGATACTCGTCACAAGTGCTAAGTATGCTCCAAATCTGACTGGTGGCCTGCTCTCTCTGATCTGGCTCTTGGGCTCCCCTACATTCTCCTTGGCCTTCTTCAGGGTCTCCTAAAACCATCTGGGTCTCCTCTTCCTTGAAGTGGTCAATGGAGAAGTAAGGTCACTCTGCTCAAGAGTGACTACTACAGGACTCGTCTCAACACTCTGAGATCCCAAAGTCTGTGCTCCCTCTGAAGTCTTTGCCCCATCTGACTGAAACTGCTCTGACTGTGACCCTGAAGCTGTGCATGGTGACCCTGTCACCCCTGATACTGGTGTACTCGAAATCTGAGGCTGTGCTCCCTCTGAGACTGCAACTGGCAACTTTGCATCATCCTCAACTCCAACTCTCGACTCAAGAGATCTCGCAAAAGCCTTATCCTCCTCAAATCTAACATCTCTGCTCACCACCACTCTCCTAAATGGCGGAATGTACATGCGATAGGCTTTCGACACCTCTGAGTATCCAACTAGAATCCCCTGCTAGGTTGTGGGGTCTAGCTTTGTCCTTCTCTCCGAGGGGACATGAGAGAAAGTCAAGCACCCAAATATCTTGATGTACTCGACATCGGGCCTCCTACTAGTGAAGGCCTCCTCAAGAGTCATCTTCCCCAAAATCCTATGGGGGCTCCTGTTCTGCAGGTAAACTGTAGTACCACATGCCTCTGCCCACAAATACAAAGGCAAACTCTGATCATGCAACATAGATCTCGCTGCACCGATAATGGCCCGACTCTTTATCTCGACAACCCCGTTCTGTTGGGGGTTGTAAGGTACGGTCATCTATCTCCTAATGCCTTGCTGAGCACAGAAGTCTACAAACTGTCTCAAGGAATACTCTCTCTTGTTATCCGACTGCAAGACTTTGATCCTCTTTCCCGATTGGTTCTCCATAAGAGCTCTGAAATCTTGGAACCGTGTGAAGACCTCACTCTTGGCCTTCAGGAAATAGATCCAAGTCTTCGTTGAGTAATCATCAATAAATGTGAGATAGTACTCACAACCAGTCAAGGACCTCCGAGTCATCGGCCCACACATGTCTGTGTATACTAAATCTAGTATCCCAGCTGACCTGGTGTCACTGTTGGGGAACGATGCCTTGGCAAACTTGCCAAGCGCACACCCTCTGCAAACATCCTGATGCTCTATGCTGATCTGTGGCACTCCGGTCACAACCTCTCTCAAACCTCCAAGAGCCCCATGATGTAGGTGGGCCATCCTACGATGCCATAACTCACATAACTGTCTGCTGCTGTTGCTGCTCGCTGCCAATGCATGAAGTGGCTGAAAAAACAATCTGAACAGTTTCCCCTCTCTCACTCCAATCACCTGTCCTGAGGCTAGTGAAGAACCCCAAGGATGAATCAATACCTCGGAGCCTCTGAATGTCACCTCAGGACCTCTATCTTGGAGGGTGGAAACTAATATCAAATTCTTCTTCATGCCAGGGACATAAAGAACGTCCGTGAACGATATGGGTGGCGTGCCATCTCTCTGAAAAGCAACTGTGCCAACCCCTGCAACTCTGACAACTCTGTCATCTCCAAGAGAAATCTCAATCCTGACCTTGGTGTCTCTGAGATCAGAAAAGTACTCTCGGAAACCAGTCATACGGCTCGAAGCCTCGCTATCAATATACCAGATACAAGGTGCCGTCTCAACTGAAGTGCAACATATGATGAAAGCACACTCTCTTTGAATCTGTGTCTGAAAGTCTATCTCCTCTGTTGTAGCTGCGGTACCACTCTTCTTCTTCTTTCTGTTCGGGCACTGTCCAGCATAGTGCCCAAACTTCTTACAAACAAAGCACTTCACTTTGCTCATATCTCTCTTCTGACCACTGCCCTGACCAATGCTGCTCTCTCCTCCTCCACTCCCTTGTGGTTGGCCCCCAAACTTGGGACCTTGCCGACCCCCTTGGCCGGCCTTCTTCTTGCCCTTTGTTCAAAGAGCAAGATCCTCCTCACCCTGACCAATCTGCTGTTGCTGCTGTTCAAAAGCCTCGGCTGCTAACTGAATCTCCTCCTGGATGAAGTCATCCCACATCCTCTCCCATGTAGGCATGACCTCCCTGGAAACTATGCCACGTACAGATGGACCCCACGGTTTGGTGAAGCTATTCATAGCTTGCCTCACCAAAGAGTTAGGATCAACAACCTCGCCGACGGCTCCAAGCTCGTCTTTGATCTGAGTGTAACGACCAAGGAATGAAGTTACCGACTCATCCTTGAGCATCCGAATGCCCCTGAGTCGGTCATGAAGAATCATCTTCCGGTTCTCATTGGAGCTCTCATACAATTTGCATAGAGATGCCCACATCTCATATGCACAAGTCTTCCTCGTCAAATGGGGTATGATATGGTCACGAACTGCGTCACAAATAGTTCTCTTCGCCTTGTTGTTCTTCTTCCTGAACTCTGCCACCAAGACGGGAGCAGTGACAGGAATGGGGGAACAACTGCCTCCACTATATCCCATAACTCGAGGTCTTCCAAGACGAAGATCATCCTCGCCTTCCAAGGCGACCAATTGCTAGCCCCTGCTAGCCTGTCCTCAACTCGCACCTGAGATGCTGACATCTCTGCCAAACTGCAATCCCCAACTGATGCTCACACTGCCAAGGAAAACATTGTCTCACTCCTGTCAACACAGGTGTGAAGAGACAAATGTAATCTGACCTCACTCCTAACAAAATAGGTGTGAAAAGAGGTCAAGTCAAATCAGCCTCACTCCTACTGCGTAGGTGTGAAAAGAGACTGATGACAAGTGTCCAAACTGCCCAACAATCCTCTGAAAATTCTGCCCTCTGACAACCACTGAATGAGTCAATTGCTGTCCTCAAAAATCTGCCAGAAAGATATGTATGACAACCACTAAAATGCTGTCCCAACTGTCCAAAATTTCAGCCACTGAAGCTCTGATACCATGTGAATTTTACAAGTCCTATCAAGCTTGCCTTTTGGGTCTGTCTTTGACCACAAAAGGCTCTAAGTTTAACTGTCTTCTGAAGTAGTTGCTGCTGTTTTATAACAGCCAACAGTCCAAAACTTTATGTTGATTTGTTACGGTTATGTTCTCAATTTTGGGTGCTCTAGCATGTCGTTTTTGTCACCAGAAATTAGTACATGCATCTCAAAATAAACATAACACACCTAAACATTGTTTACTGCTGAAAATGAAACAGATCTAAGAGACTAATACGTGCATTTGTAGACAGGTATTTTTGGTCAACATGACCCTGGATAAAACGCCCTCGGGGAAAACCAGTTTGGAATATGTATGTATATATGAGGAAAGCAGATGATGGAATACAGTAAGTACAATATATGAAAGAACCTGATACAATAGCAGCAAAAATTGAGCTGATATACAAGCTCAAAATCACCAGATGCACCCTAGAATGGTGCGCCCCTCATACAAACTGCCAGAACCACTGAATCTGCTCCAACTGCCAACTGTGAGTTAAGATCTGGAAACCCCTCCACAACAATGAAGCTCTGCTGAATGGCTATCCTCTGCAACTGATTTCACTGCAATCTGATGGCTAGAAGTCTCTCAACTGCTGATGCACCCCAATCTGGCTATGCGCCCTCCTCAGAAGCAAAATCTCTACAGTAAATAAACTATGGGATATGATGCAAGTCTCCCTCCATGAAAGCTAGCGCCCAAGCTATATCATCCTCACAAAACTGACCTCATCTCCATCCTCCAAGAGCTCCTCTCTCAACAAGCAAATGACCAAATGAAGAATGCCCCTCCTTCACCCTTTGCGCCCCTCTTTGCCATCCAAAAGGAAACCTAGAGATCCAACGGTGGAGATCATCTCATCTCCCATCTAATCGATGGTTGAGATCTCCCCATGAATATCTAAATAACAAACCCACTTTGGGTTAAGTTTCCTAAGACAACTTTATGTCTCTATTTCATCCCTTTGTGAATTAATAGTCACTTTTAGGCCAAAATGACTAAATTCCACTTTGGACAAAGTCAAAGTGAAATTAGACAAAAGTACAAGGTACAAAGTGTAATGTCCTTCCCTCATGTGCTAAGGAGGTCATAAGCACATGGGGAACACCTCCCAAGGTACAAAACTCAACAACTTCAACATCTGTCGAATGGATCTCTTGCTTCTGGAATCTTCTCCGCATCTAAGAAAGATCATCTAGGAGAGAAAGATCCTCTCGCAACTAGCAAACATCAACACTCCCTCTTAGCTAGGGAGGTATCTTTCACGATATCTTTATCTAGTAGTCCACTGACTACTCTGAAATCAACTGGTAGCACATAGCTGCCACAATGCCATCTGTAGCTCAAATCATCTGTCACAATCTCTGCAATCAAGTAACACTCAACTACTCCAATGTGAATTGGTAGTTTCCTTGTCAATCAACTACTAGCGTACAACTTGTCAACTACTACAATGCCATCCAGTAGAATACGACTGTGCTGATCCATAGTAGTACACAACTACTATCTAGTGGTACTTGACCACTCCTAGTAGCATACAACTATTATCCATAGACACAATATCTCTCTCCTGCAATCAACTGATAGCTACACAAGCTACCACCATGTAGTCCAACAGTGTCTATGATTATGCAACAATCAACTAGTAGCACAAAGCTACTACCATGCCATCATCCATAATCATAGTCTGCAACCTCCATGACTATGCAACAATTAGCTAGTAGCACACAACTACTACAATGCCATTAGCCATAGTCATACCTATGATTATGCAACAATCAACTAGTAGCACACAACTACTACAATGCCATCAGCCATAGTTATAGTCTCATCCAGTAGCACGAAGCTACTCCCATAGTCCTCACAACTATGCGTGTGATGCTTCTTCTCTCATCAGGTCCGACAGTGAATTACCCCCTCAGTCGCATGACTGATCTAGAGAATCCTTGGCCATAGGGGTTAGCTGGCATGAGAAGAAACAACACACCTCCCTCTCAATGAGGGTAGACATTCTGCATCACACCAAGTTTGTCTCTGGAGCACCTCGAGTCTTTTTCACTCCCAGTTAAATCAACATGACTAATAGGAGAAAGACTGTGCCGGGCCATTCACCACTAGCCAAGTTAGCATGGCTAATTCTGTGAGTGAATGTGTCATTCTCCCTTGGTCAAATCAGCATGACCAATCTGAGAGAATGTCTGCCCGATGCTACTCATATGTGCATTGCCTTGGACAAAGGATTGGTGAGAATGTCCGCAATATGCTCATATGTAGATGTGTACTGGAGCTTCACTGCTCCCTTCTGCATCATGTCTCGGATGGAGTCTTGCAAGAAACTTCCGAAGCCACACTGCTTCCCGACTTGCAATATTGGCTGCTGTATACTCTGCTTCTACTGTATTGAGTGCCACTGATGTCTGCTTCCTGCTCAACCATGAGATCACACTGATCCCAAACTAAAACAACATCCAAAAGTAATATTCCGATCCACTGCACTCCCTTCCTAGTCAGAGTCTGTATATCCCTATAGCTTCACATCTCCATCCGAGGCATATCTCAATCCATCATGTACTATTCACTGCAAAGCATATGTCCCGTCTGGTGTTAACTAGGTACATCAAGGATCCAATCAACTGTCTGTACATCGTGGGATCCACCAAATATGAAGATGAATCATTCAAGAGCTTTAGATTTATTGTCATGGGTGTGGTCATGGACTTGCAGTCCATCATCTCGAATCTCTCCAGGATCTCAACAGTATATTTTCCTTGGCTAAGGAAAAGGAAAATCTCATATGATCTCTGCCACACCTCCAATCCCATGAAGTAATGCATCGGACCTAGATCCTTCATCCCAAACTCTTAAGTGAGCTCCCTCTTGCATTCAACTATAAGCTTCTCATCTCCTGTCAGAAGGTCATCCACATATAGGATCAGTGGGAAACCATCTCCAAGCTCATCAAATAACTGTATAATTTGGCATATCATGTCCTGGGTGCCTGTTTAGGCCCGTACAAAGCCTTCTTCAATCTGCAGACACGAGACTCCTTCTCATGTATCTTGTGGCTGCTTTATGTACACTTCTTCTGGCTACTGGAGCAAATGTCTCATCATAATATTCTCCCTCTTGTTGGGAGAATCCTTAGGCCACAAATCAAGCTTTGTACATCTCTATGTTGCCACCTGTAGCATGCTTGATCTTGTAGATCAACTTGGAAGTCACCACTAACTTCCCTTTTGGTCTCAGGACCAGGGCAAGAATCCATATACTAGTCTTTCTGACTGGCTTCCTCCTCTATCACTGAAACAAGGGAATCCTCTTGGGAGGTCTCGTATCTCCTCGAAACCTCTGAAGCTTCGATCTAGCTTCTTGTCTGTCAGTCTTGGAAGACGTCTCTCTCTCCCATCTAAATCTGAGGAGGAATACTTTTTGAATGAAAGTCTCTAAGCAACTGACTTTCTTTGAGATCATGCTCACTCTGATTCTACATGCTCCTATGAACTGTCCTGGGGAGGTTGCTCCTCCCTACTGGATCTCGAGGGCTGAATTCCTCTGAACTCTAGCTCCTTCTGAGCTGGTACTTGGTGGGGCCTCTTGCCTCACCACTTGTGGAGCCATCTGCTTTTCCTCATTGTATAGCTCATCTAAATTGTTGCCTCCTGCAACTGTTATTATAGCTCCCTCTCAAAGCTATTACCTGTGCCTGCTCGGAACAAGAAACAAGGACAACATCTCCACGGTAATCTCCATGGAATATAGAAGATAACCTGCCTGGAACAAGGTCAACAACCATGAATATCTCCTAGAGGAGATCAATTTATGTTGAAAACAAGTGCATTATTAATATGAGCATTCACCTAATGGTAGTCGTACCAACTATAATGAAGTGTTTACTAAACTAGCAATAGCGATAGCAATAATAGAATTTAAAGACTGCTATTCTAGTTACAACACTTACTTTAAACTGTAGTAATATAAAAATATCAAATTTGATATGCAAACTTGGAGTTTAGCTGTTGTTGTCCCACTTCAGTTGTCTTCTATAGTTTCCCTAGTGATGTGTCTGGAAGCACTACTGGCTAAATGATGATATATATGTTAATGGTAATGAAGTAAAAGAACACTCGTAACACTAATGCTTTGTAAATAAGGAAAATCTAACATGGTATCAGAGCAGTAGCAACATAAACAAGAGACAAAAAGAACACAAGAGCTTTATCCTGGGAAAACCCCAAATGGGGGAAAAACCCAACAACCTTTCTTAGATAGATTCCCTTCTCAAAGCAAGTCCAAACAGATAAACGCTAGCATAAAGGCTAGCTCAACTAGAAATACTACCATAGCTGCAACAACAACACTATACCAAGATAGCACACCTCCTCAAGGAGTAGCGCACAAGAGAGAGATACCAAAAGATTGAACAAGAAGAAACTGAGTCATTCCAGCTGTTGCGTCACCTTCTCCAAACTTGCGCCTTGCTTCTGTGTAGCTGAGAGAGTGAGTGAGAGGACAAATGCGCTAAGCTGCCTCCTTATTCATAGTCTTCATGTCCTTCTAGATGGGCCAACATCTCTTCTGGGAAGGTGTCTGTTATAGCGCAAGTTGTAGGTTGATCAAAGCCCGACCCAACCACAAAGCAAGTGCCACAACTTGGGAATCCTACACCCAATGTCACCTCGATGTAGGGAGGCGATCCCGGTGACCTTAGGGGGATTGAGACGGAGATGGAGAGAAATGGAAGTGAAACCCCTAGAGGTCAAGTCAATGTGGAATGAAAAGTGGGAGGAGATGCCTTGTAAGTCAAGTGATTGTTGCCCGAAATGTATATTACTTCTCCGGATGATTGTACCTGCCCGAGACACAAGAAAATCCAACTTGCAATGATATATGTTAGTATGGATCAACAAGTTAAGTTTGCTGTCCCTAATTTGCAGCAATAGATGACAGTTTATATCAGAGAGTTAGACATTCAAATCAGCATGTAAATCATAAGATCAGTCAACAATGTTATCAATGAGTATGGCAATCTAGTGTGACTGAAAAATGACACTTTAAGGCTGAATATTCAATAAAGCAAGTTGTTATAGCATGTATTTTCTGCAGAAAATTGCAGCCTTATGGCTGTAGCATTCAATGGCATGTAGCAACAAAATTAACTATGGAAAAGTGCTAAGAACTAGCCCAGAAGTTGTGCACCAGTTAGTAGAGTAAGTGAGCAAAATTAGAGAGCTAGTCTAGGGTTAGTTTAGGAGTTAAGAGAGTGTTAGTAGCTAGGGATATGCAGCCCTAATGGCTGTAGGTTAAAGTTTGTAACAACAATTAAAGTAATGGGAGAGAGGGGACACCCTGGTAGGGGAAGACTCCTCTCAATGAGGCAAACCAACTTCAGGCAAAAAACATTTCAAAAGATCAAAATTTGCGTTTCCCAAGGCAAAGATTTTATTTCTTCAATGCAAAAAATATATGACTAGTGCCTTTACTATAGGGTTAATGGAGTCAAATGAAGAAAGAGCTAGAGAAGCTACCTCCTTGGGGGTGTAATCCCTTTTACTTCCCAAGTCAAGTTTTTATAGCTAGGGTTTAAGCTAAGAGGGTGTATGCCCTTATACTTCTCTTAGCATACCCTTGTTTAATCAATGAGATGAAGCAATAAAATGATGAAGACTATGGTGGGGGTGTATACCCTTATACTTCCCACCTAGCTCCTAGCATAACAATCCTTCATTTGAAAAAGAATGATAGCATAAGAGTAAAAGACCATACCAAAATCAAGAAAGATGCCAAGATAATCCACCATAAAAGCTAGAAAAACATCATCCAAGGCTAGCGCCTCACTCCTCCATCGACCATTCATCAAGATAGCCATAAACAAGTGCACAAGAGACAAATAGAGCCAAGTGTAGCGGAAATTTTAGTCCAAGAGCCTCTCACAATGGAGAGTTATGTTTAAAATGAGATCTTATGATCTCTTATTTATACAAATGTCACGAAGGTGACTTGTCCACAAATTAAGGGGTAAATCACAGGATTAGGGGTCAACAACCCTAATCTTGCCCCCTTAACAAAGTAATATTAAAATATTCATTTAAAATTTCACTTTTTTGTAATGTTCCTGACTTGGCTAGTCTAGGAAACGCTGATAATGTGTGTGTGGGATCAAAGGTTTACATCATATAAATGATCATACAAATAATAAACGTGACAAAGGACTGCAAAGTTTGTATTGTGATATCTCCGTGGATTACAAAATGGCCGAATGCGGCTGAATAATCTGACAATACTCGACTAGATCAACAAATAAAGGATCTTAGCCGGAATACAAATAAGCAACTAAAAGATAATACCCAGAATATGGGAGCACTGCAGAATCAATGAAGAATGATGGAAGACCTGGATGATCTTCCCGGTGACTAGGGTGTGTCTGTCAACACCGAAATCAACCAATTGGTGTCTTCCTCCTGGAATACACTGAACTATCTCTCCTGAGATGCGCCTCTTCTCCTGAGATGCGCCTCTTCTCCGTAATGACAAGTCATAATCTGCATAATGATGAATTAGGTCGCTGACCCTTCCTTTATAGCTTTCCAAAACCCTAAATCATGTTGAAACCCTAATTCACTGTTGACTTCCAAAACCCTAAATCACTGCTGAAACCCTAATTCACTGTTGACTTCTATTTTTAGCTCATAATGAATTAAAAGCGCTTTTAACCCTTTTTAGCTCAATGTCACTTTCTGAATATACACCTATGACTGGAGTGACCTCTAGTAACCCTGTTTACCCCTCTTTGGCGCTGGCTATAGTCTAATGGGGCGGTTTAGACCATTAAGCCTCCTCTTTGGAGCTCCTATTTGGAAAGGGACATTACATTTTTGCACAAATAAAACCCTAATTACATGGATGTCACCCCTTTAGGAGACGTTTTGGCACTAGGAGAAGGTCGTTGGTGATGTAGGAGGGTAGTAAGGCTTCCCAAAGCCATGTGTCAAGCATCCAAATGTCTTCCTTCATGGTCAAAGCCTCAAACACCTCAAAACGTCCAAGTGCCAATGCATATCATCTAACCACCATGCCCTAGCCCCCCAAACATGACGTCAAGCTTCAAAAAGAGGATGTTTTTCCCCTCTTGGGAAAATCATTTGGCAAGTGAGGGTTGGGCTATGTCATCCAAGTCATCATCAAGGCCTTCCAAGTATGATATTTCTCATCTGGCATGCGGGCCCTTAGCATCTAACCTGTGGGCTTGTTGCCCCATGGAAGCCTAAGCTAGGCTTGTTCTCCCAAAACTGTCCACCAACTAGGTCCTGCAAAGACAAATAAGCACGCCCTCCAAGGATCTCAAGTCATAACATCATGATAAGTGAATCCAATCAATAAATAAGCCATCTAAGCATTTGCATCAAAGATCACTATATCAAACAATTAATTGCTCAAGGACACTATGCGACTTGTCAAGCTTGAATATGTAAATGTGTTGAACCTGCACAGAATAGATCTAGCTAGAAAATACTACACACATTTGCAAAGAGAAATGAAGAAAGAAGAAGGAGAGAAAGAATGGAAGAATTCTCATTAACCGTAATGAATAATGAATAATTTAGACATGATACTTTGTATAACTCAATGAATGTGCACTGGAGGAGAAACAATGCGCCATAGTGGTGGTCTAGAGTGATCTGGACACACACCAACAGTTACGGGAGTGAACTGCCACCTAGTCTAGTCTCTCAGGCAGTTATGAGAGTGAACTACCACCTAGCTGAGTTAACTAGTCAACTAGTTTTTAGTTAACTGACTGAACAGAGTGTAGTGAGGAGTAGATCAAGGAATCAAGGGTAATGTGCCAATCTGGTGATGATCCCAAAGCAAGTGCGCATTAGCATGGTGATGATCCCAATGTTGTATGGTGAAAAAACTAATGCAACATCTAGACTCAACTCAACTAGTCAAACTGAAGTGTCAACTGAAAGAGAATATTCTCCAGGTAGAATATTCTCCCCTAAAATATAGGTAACTGGATAATGACTAATTATGACTAAGAAACAAGGAAAAATCTTAGGAAAAAGAAATCCTAGGTGTGTGTGAAGTAACTCCAACACCCCCCCTGAACATCACTACAGTGAAAATAAAGAATGGGTCTCGACAACGAGGCCATGTTAGGTACCCAAATACAAAAGATACACTGAAATAAAGTGAGGAAAGAGGGAAAATCTCATGGGAAAAACCCTCCGTCAAGGTACAATGTATGTAAAAGAAGAACTATAGTTGCTAGGCAACTATCCTTCACTCCAAGACGACTTCGCAGAGAATGGAACTTCTTCTCAGTGAAGGTCTTGGTGAAGATGTCTGCCGTCTGTTCTGCTGAAGGACAGAACTGTAGGTCGATGATCCCCTCGTGTACTAAGTCCCAGATGTAGTGCATGTGGATCTCGATGTGCTTCGTCTGCTGCCTGTGAACTGGATCTCTGCAGAACTTCAGAGTGCTCTGGTTGTCACACCAGATGACAATCGACCAATGAAACTGAATGCCCAACTCAGTGAGAAAATGTTGTAGCCACATAGCCTGAATGGTTATGTTGACTACCCCTCTGTACTCTGCCTCGACTGAAGATAGAGCAATGTCAGCTTGCTTCTTGCTCGACCAACAGATAGGCCTAGAACCAAGACTAAGTGATTAACCAGATGTGGACTTGCGATCAGTGCTATCGCCAGCCCAGTTAGAATTAGTAAACCTGATGAGATCTAATGTAGAGTCTGCTACATAATGAATCCCAAAGGTGATGGTGTCCTGTATGTATCGAAGGATACGTTTTGTAGCCTTCCAATGTAGCTCATGCGACTCCTGCATGAACCTGGAAACTGTGCCAACTGCATAGGAGAGGTCTGGTCTGGATTGTGTGAGATACAAGAAGTTCCCCACTACCTTTCTATACAGTGTGCTGTCAACCAGTGGAGTCTCCCCGCCATCTTCAAGTTTGAATCCTGATAGAAAAGGAGTCGGAGCAGACTTGCAGTTTGTCATGTGAAATCTCTCAAGGAGATCTTGTGCATACTTGGCCTGAGATAGTTTGATGCCTAATGCATCCTGAATGATCTCGAGTCCAAGGAAGAAGTGTAGCGGACCCATGTCCGTCATAAAAAACCTGTCATGTAGAATCCTCTTAACTGCAACAATCGCTGAAGTCGAGCAACCGGTGATCAACAAATCATCAACATACCGAACTAAGAGTAGAAGTGAATCAATCGTCTTGAGCATGTAGACATTCGAGTCTGATTTACAACGTACAAAGTTCTGTGACAACAGGTAGGAGTCCATCTTAGCATACTATGTCCTCAGAGCCTGCTTGAGGCCATAAATAGACTTCTTCAATCGATAGACCAAAGATGAGTCTTGCATAAATCCCTGGGGCTACTCCATATAGATCTCCTCAGAGAGATCACCGTGAAGAAATGCATTCCTCACGTCCATCTGATGGACTTCCCATCCCTTGGCTGCCGCAATGGCAAGTGCCAATCGTATGGAATCCATCTTCGCTACTGGAGCGAAGGTCTCCTCATAGTCAATGCCATGCACCTGCTGAAAGCCTTTGGCAACAAGACTGGCTTTGAATCTGCTAATCTGTCCATCCGCTGCGCTCTTGGTCCTGTAGAACCATTTGCATCTGACAAGTTTCCTCCCAGAAGGAAGAGGAACCAGATCCCAAGTCTGGTTCTCGAGGAGGGAGTTGTACTCCTCCTACATGGCGGATTCCCAAAAGGGATTTCCAGTAGCCTCGCCATAAGACTGTGGATTTGAAGACTGAACCAAGAAAAGATGCCTGGAGGGAAATGGTTCAGTGGCAGTGAGTGCAACAGGAGGCTCCTCGAAATCAGATCGAGTCCTCCTAGTATCGGCTGGATCACCAACGAGATCCCCTGCATCCTGAAGAGTAGTCTGTGCCCACTTGGGCCTCTGCTCTGGCTTTGCAATTGCATCTAGATGCTCTGACTTTGCATCTGACTGTACTGACTCTGTATCTGAATCATTTGAGTCCTATGAATTAGAACTCTCATTTGAAGAAGAGTTGGCATTTGCATGCTCATCATCTCGGACAGGTGGAAGAATGAAGGTGTTTGGATGCGGCTGCTTGTAGATTTTTAATGATAAAATCAGAAATATTTCATTCACACATTTCGTCAAACACTTAGCAACCTAGAGATAACTGTCTTCTTAAATTTCAGAAATGCATACCCACATTCAGAAATTTCTATAAGTAGAAATACACATTGTTAAGCAAAATATGCAGCGGAAATACACAATGGACAACAACCCATAACTCACAGAAATTTAGGCAAATGCCAGGGAAAACCCCAATGTGGGGAAATCTAACGAGAGAGAGAGATTTATTATTCAGCTTCAGGAAAGTACATATCAGCAGCAAAACAACATTTCCAGCCAAGGAAAATACCTCACAGCACCAAATCTGTCCCACAGAAATCTGCCTCGTTTTCCGTGCCAAAATCGTACCGTTGTCCTGCCTCTTACGTACCTCGTTTTTTGTGCCAAAATCGTACCGTTGTCCTGCCTCTTACGTACCTCATTTTCCATGCCCACAGTCCACTGTACGGACTGTTTCGTACGACCCAAAAACAACCATCGAAAATCTAAAAATTGCCTCTAAAACCGTGCCAAAAATTGCCTCGATTTCCGTGCCAAATCTGTACGACTGTACGTAACCGTACAGACTGTATGGATCCGTATAGTACGACCTCTCACAGTAGAAAAAAAATTTCGGCCAAAAATTCATAGAATTTTTTTCTCGGGAATCGTGCCCACTTTCCTCGAAAAATGTGCCCTCTTTGCTGCTCACTTTCCTCTCTCAAGCATACTCAGAAAATCTCTCTAACTCTCCTCCCGATGTCCTCTCTCGACATTCAACATATCTTGCACACTACCCAATGCATTCTTTTATAATCTGAAAATGGCATTTTCCCCCCAAAAGTGTCTTTTCACCTTCCCCAACCCTAGATCCAAAGGCCAAGATTAGATCTTTCCTTTTCCAAGATCAAGGGTCATGATTCATTCCCTCCAAAATGTCTCATTTAAAATTAAAGTGAATTTCAGTTTATTACATAAGTGCTTTATGAAAGTAAAGTCACTTAAAAAATAGAAGGTACACTTTATTAAAAAGTCACTTTAATAAAAGAACCACTTAAACAACTTTATAAAAACTATTACAAAGTTAAGTGCCTGGTAGTGTAAACATT
>SNQJ01S0001957.1:166564-218927 GCA_010110895.2 Picea sitchensis | reverse complement strand
TGTTATTTGGTATGCATGTACTAATTTCTTATGCATAAAACTACTTGCTAGAGCACCCAAATTGAGACTACAACCATAACAATCAGCAAAACTAAATATGACTGTTGGCTGTTATAAAACAGCAGAAAATTAAATTTGAAACAGCAGAAAACTTAGAGTCTTAGCTTGGTCAAAGATAGACCAAGAAGACAGCTGATAGGACCTGGAAAATTCTACAGTCAACAACCCTAATCTTGCCCCCTTAACAAAGTAATGTTAAACAATTCATTTAAAATTTCAGTTTTTGCATAAATAAAACCCTAATTACATGGACGTCACCCCTTTAGGGGACGTTTTGGCACTAGGAGAAGGTTGTTGGTGATTTAGGAGGGTAGTAAGGCTTCCCAAAACCATGTGTCAAGCATCCAAATGTCTTCCTTCATGGTCAAAGCTTCAAACACCTCAAAACGTCCAAGTGCCAATGCATATCATCTCACCACCATGCCTTAGCCCCCCAAACATGACGTCAAGCTTCAAAAAGAGGACGTTTTTCCCTTCTTGGGCAAATCATTTGGCAAGTGAGGATTGGGCTATGTCATCCAAGTCATCATCAAGGCCTTCCAAGTCTGATCTTTCTCATCCGACATGCTGGCCCTTGGCATCCAACCCGTGGGCTTGTAGCCCCATGGAAGCCCAAGTTAGGTTTGTTCTCCCAAAACTGTCCACCAATTAGGTCCTACAAAGACAAATAAGAACGCCCTCCAAGGATCTCAAGTCATAACACCATGATAAGTGAATCCAATCAATAAATAAGCCATCTAAGCATGTGCATCAAAGATCAATATATCAAACAATTAATTGCTCAAAAACACTATGCGACTTGTCAAGCTTGAATATGGGAGGGTTGACGAGGTGTCCTATTGGGTAGATGTTGCCGTAGGTCAAGGAGGGTTTCCAAGAGATCCCTCTCAAATCCATGTAAAGTGGATGAAGTGGTTGGGGTCAAGACTCAATGGGCATAGGGCTCATGACATACAAGGGGTTGTAGTGTCTCATTCATGGGTGCCTTTGAAGAGGGTGTGTGGTACCTTCGTCTGCAATGCACTTTTTCCAAGCCCATCAATTGCCTTTTATCTTTCTTTCTTTGTATTCTTTCAATATAGCATAAGGAGAGGTTGAAGGTCACTGCCCTGGCGTGGTGACCAGATGATGGGAATGTCACCCACAAACATTTAGTGGAAATGAGAAGGATGGCTCGTGATGAGACCCCCTTTCTCTCAGCCATGCAACTAGGAGCCATTGCCCTGGTTTGGTGACTAGATGATGACAATGTCATACCGCTAGATATTCATGGACGTGATAGGTCGACTCGTGATGAGACCTCCTATCCTTTAACTAACCTTTTAAGCATTCTTTATTATATTGTGGGTCCCCTTTACTCAAAGATAAGCGTTTCATTGCTTTCTTGGGTGATCCCTGAGCGAAGCATTTGGAAGGTTTAAACAAGGCTTTTATCTTTTACCAAACATCAACCCCTCTAGGCCTTTAGTTCCTTCTTCCCATAGAATGAGGGACAACCCCTTCTTGGGTCAATACACGCTAAAATCCCAAGAGATAAGGAAATGGAGGGGAATAATGATGGAAAGTGGTAAGTATGGTCCGGAACGGTACACCGACTCATTATGGGAGTTCCCAGTAGCAAATCCATCCCCAAGGAAGACCACTTACTAGGGCACAATGTCAACCACCAAGTTGAAGCAGGGAAAAAGGCATAATGTCCAAGCATATATCATGAAATCTAGAGCAATTTAAGATACAACATAATCAAATGGCTTAAATATTGAAATGATGCTCACCATAATACTGACTTGTACCTCATGGAGCAAGGCCCACTGCCTTCCGGAAGCCAGCTGGTGTGGTGGATGCCATCTGCAAATGTGCGATCGTCTGTGGTGGTGAGTGAGCAAATCAAGATGCAAATGGAGGGAATGAAGATGACTTACCTACTTACCTGGGGCACGGGCCTTGAAGAAGTCACGTGATCTGGTTGTGAGGTTGGAGAAGATATCCATCTACTGGTAGTGGCATCTTTCTCCCATCTAATGCTGTCAGATAATACCTTTCTTTGTCAGAGTATTTCTTGATGATGTAAGGGCCAAGGCAAGAATTGTTGTCTTCTTGGTCATATCTGGGCTTTCCCTTTATTTTGTCCCACATGAGCACAAGACTTCCTTCATGGAAATCGATGCGAGGTGTATTCCCATCGTATGGAAGCTTTGTGAGGATTGTATCTTTGATGATTTCTTCATGTTTCTTATCTTCCTTCAAAATTTGGATAGACCCTGGCTCCTTCCCATGGTATTTTTCAAGTTTGTCTTTGTATTGATCTGTCTATGGAAGAAGCGTGTGTATGGAGTCCTCCTGCATAAAAGGTAGCTCAGATGGATCATAGTCAGTGGTCTGTGGGAGTACCATCAGGATCCATCAGTATCCATCACGCGTCTTATCAACTTTCTCTCGGTTGTATAGTATCTTAAAAGTGTTGTCTCCCATAGGAATATATGCATGGGTGAGATCCATTCTAAGGAAACCTCCAAGAGCAGTAGACAGACTCCTAGATAAAAGCATCCGTCAAGCATTTGGAACATCGATCACTACTATGTCCATGAGAATGTTGATATGTGGAAAATCAATCAGGAAAACCTCAACGTCCTCACATACCCCGAGGATTTTGACCTTTCTGGAATCAATACCACATACATTTCCATAAGGTTGGGTTGTCTTCAAACAAAGTTGTTTCATTACCTTCAATGATATGACATTTGCTGAGGCCCCTGAATCAAGCATGCAGTTGTTCAAGCGGAGGCCATTCATGCCTAATGAAAGATAGAAAGGAGGGTTCTTGTCCCTTGGCCGATCGAGATACATAGTGTTTTAACATGATGGGAGGATCCTCCTTCTCGGCTGGCACTTGTAAGATTCTCAAAATTTCCCTTTTTACGGAAGGGATCTTACACATCTCTGTCATTGGGACCGTATTATTTAGTTTTCCAAACATTTTTGCAACATCTATATTCAATTGAATGTCATCTGTAGGAGTTGGCTTAGGAAGCAACTCACATACCAGCGGTGGAGGTGGTGGAGCCACCTTTTCTGCTGATGGAAGAGGAGTATTAGGCTATGATGGAGGGGCCAAAGCATTTTTTCTTCTGTAGGTTAGGATTTTCCTCTTCCTCAATTCTTTCTTCTGATCATCTGTCAATTTACTTAAGGCCCGTAGTCTCCCCTCTCTTTCTCCTATTCTTCTGGGTTCATTGATCTGTTCTTGAGTAACATGTTCATCGTTGAGATTGCAAATCATGAAGTTTATATCGTCAGTCTAATCTTCGTCTTGTCGGGGGCACTCGTCTTCCCTGTGGGGTTCTTGGCATGGGAGACAACAAGCTTCTATATCAACTGTCCCAACAGGTTTCAAAGTATCCGGGGCCTTTGCCTCTTGTTGAGGTCTTGGTTTCCAACTGGTGGCATCTCTCTGTTGTCTGGCAAACTGAGGTCTGGGAGCAGATTGATTTCTTTCCACTGTAGTCATACGGTTCATAAGCTGATTTTGCACCTGAACAAACTGAGTATTCATTTGGTCTATCTTCTAAGTCAGGAGAACAATCAGATCATGAACACTGTTGTTGGAAACCTTCGTCCTTGATTCTGTCTTGTTACGAGGGTACTGAAAAGGTTCTATTTTTGAATCAAGGAGATTTTCTTCAATGTCGATACTGAACTCTTTAGCCTTTGCCAATGACGTGGGCTTTTTATCTTTAAGAATGTATCAAAATTGTCCTTCAAAGGCATTCATGTAAAGGAGACGAACTGATGATGTTGTAGGACAATAATCTGTTGGAATTTGATTGTACAACCCGTCAAATATGGAAATGAATTCCCTCACCGTTTCATTCTCCTTTTTCTTTATTTGATTGAACCGAGTCCCAAGTGTTCCACCATCTGCTTTTCTCGACCATTTGCTTTTCTCGACCGTCTCCTCTTGAATAAGGTAGAAAAAGCATCATAAGACGTTATATGATTATCAGGGAGTCCTTTGAACCAATCAAGGGCTTCTTCAGTGAATGATGAAGCAAATAGTCTCATGGCCACATATTCATGATCGATACCTGCATTGTCCATATCCCGACCCATGACATAAATGTGGTCTTCGACAATTATCACATTGTTTCCTGGGAACTTTGGCAACCGCTTGTTGACTTCTGTTGGCATTTTGTTAGGGTAACCTTGGATATTGACGATGCTAAGGGGTATTTAGAGGTCCCTTTACCAAGGGCAAAGCATTGGAACAAGAGGAAGGGTATTATGGAAAAGGGTTTTAGGAACGAGAGATTTGAGAGGAGGCCATTTTGGTAAACCTTGGAAAACTTGAACCTCCCAGGGGGAAAATGTTTGGGGATAAAAGGATTCTGGGAAGGTGGAGTCGCCAGATGAGTTTCAAGATGAGTTCATCAAGGAAAAGGCAACGTCCCTTAGGTGGAGTCGCCATGCAAGCTAAGGGAAAGGCTTTGGAAAAGCTTACCAAGGTGTCGTTAGGGTACGAAGAAGATTCAAAATCTTTCCCTGCAATGGCGCCAAAATGTTATAGCGCAAGTTGTAGGTTGGGCAAAGCGCGAACCAACCACAAAGCATGTGCCACAACTTGGGAATCCGACACCCAATGTCACCTCGATGTAGGTCCCACACTTCAAGGGTGACTAGGTCACTCTAGGGAGGTGATCTCGATGACCCTAGGGTGATTGAGACGGAGATGGAGAGAAATGGAAGTGAAACCCCTAGAGGTCTAGTCTAAGTGGAATGAAAAGTGGGAGGAGATGCTTTGTAAGTCAAGTTTTTGTTGCTCCAAAGGTATATTACTTCTCCGGATGATTGTACTTGCTCGAGACACAAGAAAATCCAACTTGCAATGATATATGTTAGTATGGATCAGCAAGTTAAGCGCTTGCTGTCTGTAATTTGCAGCAATAGATGACAATTTATATCAGCAAGTTAGACATTCAAATCAACATGTAAATCATAAGATCAATCAATAGTATTATCAATGAGTATGGCAATCAAGTGTGACTGAAAAATGGCACTTTAAGGATGAATAAAGCAAGCTGTTATAACATGTATTTTCTGCAGAAAATTGCAGCCTTATGGCTGTAGCATTCAATGGCATGTAGCAGAAAAATTAACCATGTAAAAGTGCCAAGAACTAGCCCAGAAGGTGCACTCTAGTTATTAGAGTAAGTGAGCAAAACTAGAGAGCTAGTCTAGGGTTAGTTTAGGAGTTAAGAGAGTGTTAGTAGCTAGGGTTATGCAGCCCTAATGGCTGTAGGTTAAAGTTTGTAACAACAATTAATGTAATGGGAGAGAGGGGATGCCCTAGTAGGGGAAGGCTCCTCTCAATGAGGCAAACCAACTTCAGACAATAAACCTTTCTAAAGATCAAAATTTGCGTTTCTCAAGGCAAAATTTTTGTATCTCCAATGCAAAAAATATATGACTAGTGCCTTTACTATTGGGTTAATGGAGTCAAATGAAGAAAGAGCTAGAGAAGCTACCTCCTTGGGGGTGTAAGCCCTTTTACTTCCCAAGTCAAGTTTCTCTCGCTGGGGTTTAAGCTAAGAGGGTGTATGCCCTTATACTTCTCTTAGCAAACCCTTGTTTAATCAATGAGATGAAACAATAAAATGATGAAGACTATGGTGGGGATGTATGCCCTTATACTTCCCACCTAGCTCCTAGCATAACAATCCTTGACTTGAAAAAGAATGATAGCATAAGAGTAAAAGACCATACCAAAATCAATTCTAGTGGTTAGACTGTTCTAAAGGAAACCCGCTCTGATACCATGTTAGATTTTCATTAGTTTTGTTAACATTAGATTTAGCATAGTATTTTTATCTTCTTTTAACATTCAATAACCATATACTAAAATATATAAGCAACAGATAAACAAGCACAAGAAGACACAAAGATTTATCCTGGGAAAACGCCAAACTCAGGGAAAAACCCAGCCAACTTTTCTTAGAGAGATTCTTTCTAATATTCCAATACAACCATGAACAAGCTCTATTCACAAGAGAAAACCAACAATGAAGAAACCCTAATAAAAAATACTTATCTCTTCTTCTTGTCAAACCCTAACGAGGGTAGACAACTGAGTCACCATAGAACTGACGCAAGATAGGCGCATCACTAGAGAAAGATAGCGTACCACAAAACCGGCACAACTGGTAACTGCAATTGCAACTGTAACTGCTACTGCTACTGCTACTGTAACTGGCACGAAGCAACTGGGCAACACCACACAACCTTAGTGAAACTCTTCCAGAGGTAGCGCACAAGAGAGATCACCAACTGCCACCAAGAATATCCTTCTCCAAGTGGGGTGCACTCTCCAAGAGAACCAAAACCTAGAAATAGCGAAACTATCACAACTGCAGCTGCTAGCTGCCTAGTGCTCACTGCAGAAGGAGAACTGTCCGACTGTACAAATGAAATGATCCAACCCTTTATTTATACTAATCTGGGCACCTGTCTGGGGTCGACTTCTTATTCTGGGTCTTCATATTTACTATACTATTTCTGTGGGCTGACTTCTCTTCTTGGAAATTATATTTCCACTTTATTATTTTTCTGTGGGCCGACTTCTCTTCCGGGGTGTTCTTCCACTGTTGAATGGTCTTCCTTTGACTTCTTGGAATCTTCTTCTTCTCTAATAAAAGTTGTCTGGGAGGGAATACCTCCTGCAGCTACCAAAACATCAACACATATCATTGAAACACATCAAAGTACCACTGGTGCTCTGCAGGTAATGCATCGCTAGTTAATCAATGGTGCTCTTGCTAGGCTTCAGGGGCATAAGCAAATCACTCTGCACTATCCACTCTCCTCTAGACATCACACATCTAATCATTGAGGCAGTTAGTAGGTAAAACCATAAGGGTAATGCTAGGGGAAGTGCGTACCTTCATAAGATAACCCCTGTATCTGTTCAGTGATCAATCAATGTCATAAAAAATGTCCATCCCGTGGAATTGGATCATGATAAAAATCATGGATGTTACCTCATACAATATGAAGGGTAATAGTCTCTGTGGAGAGGAATTTGAATTCTTTACTTAGCATCCCTAGTAACACTGTGGATGCTAGCAACCATTCCAGAGGGAAGAGAAATGTAATGTGTCATTACTGTTCGGACGGTCATGAACTGGATATCTAGTCTTCGAAATGGAAGGGGCAGGTTATGGAGTTAATATTTGGTGTATCATAGATTGACTAGTTATTTCCAGGGCCTAATCAATTACACTTGATTTAAATGGTTGTATTATAGTGAGATATATACACATTGGAATATAAATTCACAATATTGAAATCCAAATACACAGTCATAATTCAATATTGAAACTTTTGGAATTGAAATTCAGAATTTTGGAATCGAAACTCCCACTTTTGGACACTTTGGGAATCTGATTTTCACACTTTCGGATCCGATTGGTATCTGTAGAGTGATTTTGAGTTTTGTGGTGGTTGAACCAAAGTCATTGGAAAGTTCTAGACAATAAATGTTGGTTCCGAGGCATCATACTTGGAAGCTTCTTTTTATGACTGCTTTGTTTGGATGATCTCATGTTTCACCAATACGAGAATTATGGATCACTTTTATCGAGTAGAGATGGATTTCCTAGTGTAAACTTGACAGGAATTTCCTTTTGTGTTTGCTTCTTGTTTATTGTATCTAAGGTCTTGTCGTAAGATCTTTTCATTCTAACCAATCCTTTCTGCCGTTGTAGATGTAAAACGGGGAAGCATACTTCTGAGAAACCCCAGACAAAGGCAGCACCAAGCCCAAATAAGCCTGTGACTTTATCAAGTACTGGAAATACTGCTTTAGATGCAGCGAAAGCTGCTTGTGCAAGATGTCGTCAAGGCTTTTTTTGTTCCGATCATGGTGCTTTTTCATGCGACCTGTCTATCTTATATTTGTTTTCTTATTATGTATTTTGTTTTTTATTTTTTCCCCGTCCAAATTACTAAAGCATGCATTGCTTTTGCATATCAATATCAAAATCTGGCAATGTTTTTTCTCACAGGTTCCCCAGTTGGAGTTGTAAATTTTGGATCTTATAGCTCGGTGCCATCGGAGAGTGCTGCAAAACCCAAACCTGCTTTCGTGCCTAAGTCAGAAAAAATAATTGATTTAAACCAAAAGCAAGTATGCAGAAACAAAGGTTGTGGGAAGAACTTTACTGAAAGAGACAACCATGAGACTGCATGCCTTTATCATCCTGGGCCAGCTGTTTTCCATGATAGATTAAGAGGAGTAAGTGGATGTCAATCCTTAAAATCTGTAAAATCTTCTGATGCTTTCCTTTAAATCTGTAAAATATTTTGTTGCTTTCCAGATTGGTTGTGAACATTCTTTCAATTTATCTGTCCCGAAGTATAAACATAAAATTTTGTCAGGAGTCAGGATATGCTAAGAAAGGTGGTTATGTTTTATATTTCTGCAGTGGCAGTGTTGCGATGTGCATGTAAATGAGTTCGATGAATTCTTGACCATACCTCCTTGCACCAAAGGTTGGCACAATGCAAATCCAGATCCTTAAGTTGCTTCTGTCATCTTATTAATTACATTGAATGGGTCCCGTACTCCAATGTAAAAAGGGGCATTAACAGGCACCTTCAAAGACTTCTCGAGTAGTTTGAAGGTCAAATTGCTAGTTTAAACAAGTGGTATTTGGGTGGTGAAGTTATGAAGGCTAATAAATGTCATGAACTTTGAGCAAATGTAATGTCGTAGGAAGAAGCCTAAGGCTGATTGTAGTATGCCGTAACATATTCCAAAGTTTTGTGTCGTGATTCTGTCAAACATGGAAGGCGTACTAAACTAGGGTATGTGGTTATCTCATGCCTGGACAAATTGACATCTCAAGTTGACAACAGGCCTTGACGTAATACAAGTACTCTTTTCCACAAACATTTTAAGAAACAAAAGCAGCCTATCTTCTTGAATGCAATAGATTTTATTTGTTTTGTTTGTATGTGATAATCATCTATCTTGTTTTTAGGACATATCTCATCAACTATCTTCTTTTTAATTTGAATGAGAACATTTAGTGCCTAGGACCATGGATGTATTGTTTACTGAGTACATGGACAATACAGTAGTGTCGGATTTGAATATTATGTTGACAAGATCATTGGTTGAGTTTTTGTGTGGCTGCTCCTAGCTTGCATGCCAGACACTATCAGAAACACATGTTTTAATATCGATGCTATTCATAGCTCAATAACTACAAATCCTCTGTACACTCTCTGTGTATTTAACTATATTTGTAACTATGTTTAATATGTTTGTAGAGGAGGCTCTTGCTAAATATTGGATGTTCACATTATGCCTATTATAATGAAAAATTTAGGTGTTGATGCAATGTAGTCCAACACATGTTTTGTTTGTTTTCATGGTAAATTTTAGGACCCCCATATGGGAGTTTTAATGTAATGGGTTGCCTCAATGGTGTTTTACTTTTGAAATGATATCTCCATTTTCCTTGGGGAGGTTACAAATGCTTTTTCCTTTCATTGTTTCACTAAATTGAAGAAATATTATAAGTGGGTCTTTTCATGTTTTGCCGTCAACACTGGACTTTAACCCTTAATCCCCCTCTTTGATTTCCGAGTTCTTTTCCACACGTCAATTAGATGATTCTACTTTGTTCTCTTCAAACCCCCAATCATTTTCTTACATCTCTTTATAAGTGTTTACTCCTTGTAAGGTGCACACAGAAAAGGCAAGGCATGGAATGTACAATTTCAATGACAATACAACCATTAAATTTATGCATTAGAGTTCAAGCAGTTTGCCTTTAATTCACATAGACTGTTTGGAGGGCTTATGATGGTTGTCTTGCAACACCACTCTCACTCTCTTTATTGTTATTCAGATTAATATGACAATCTTCACAATCAGCTACTGATATTGCAATGCCTAATTACTACCAATGTTGGTTTTGTTTTGTCTTTGCATGAAAATTATACTCAATTAGAATGTAAAATCTCATAATGCTTTAAGATTGATGGTTAAAAGTTATAATTTAAGCATCAGTTTTGAATTCTGAGCCAACAAGGGGAGGTTGTTGCTCATGAATGTTTAGGGAAGAAAACACATAGGTAGAAGTTAACCTAATGCAATTCATTCTTGACAAGTAGAGTTGAAGTTGTTAGAAAAAAATGCTATGTTTTTTGTTTTTGTTATATATATATATATATATATATATATCAGCGGAATTGGTAACTTGACAAGCCTTTTCTAGACGCCACCCAAGATCGAGCCTGTCTGCTGCCACTATAACTGCTGGAGAAATTGCACACTCCACAAGCACAATTCTCGGTTAAGGGAGGAATTCGAACTTGGGCCGAGCCGCCCCCATATTTCTTAGCTGGATGCCTTACGGTACAGGACGGCTATCGTTCGGCCAAACCCTTGCGGGTGAAAAAAAACGCTATGTTACTAACTTATGTATAGAACATGCACAACATCCATGTAAATTGACTGTAAGGGTCAATGACCTAATAAGTAGGATTCTAAGTAGCTATGGTTTGTTAATGTGGGTGTAGGGGCAGGTAGATATAGGGACAATGATGCATTTTTGAAACAACCTATGTAAGAGTGCATCACATATAAAATACATGAAAGAAACTTAATCATTTAAAAGAAAGAAAACACAAACATATGATATAATGTAGTATATTGGAGTCTCTTTGTTATGGATGCTGATGTTCATGTAATATAACTAGGGGACCCTTGTAATAGAGGTAGACCCCAAATCTTGTTAGGAGACCTAGAGTGCATTGCACAACATATAGGGCATCTCGTCTAGCACTAAGATGTGGGATGGACATCCTCCTCTCGAGGATGCATCCCATGGCAACATAGGTAAGATTTTTGGATATGATGGCTCATTTATTTTGGAAGTAAACACTGAGATTCATGAGATTGATGTTATGCATCCCATGGCTACGTAGGTAAGATTTTTGAATATAATGGCTCATTTATTTTGAAAGTTATAAACAATGAGATCCACGAGATCGATGTTAATATTTATTGCAAGAGCATTCATAGGAAGCATGAATTGTGTTAAGGTAAGGTTATCCCAACCCTATGAATGGAGGTGCATCCTATGACATATAGGGTCATCTTGCCTTGCACCTACATGTAGGATGGACATCATTGTCTTGGAGATGCCATCTCTTGGATACATAGGTAAAATTATTGAATATAATGGCTCCTTTGTTTTGAAAGTTACAAACAATGAGATTTACGAGATTAGTGTCAATATCTATGCAAAAGCATTCATAAACAAGTATGAGCTCTATGAAGGTAAGGTTATCCCAATCCTAATAATAGTGTTAAGTAGGGTAGGCTTAAATAGAATACATCGTGGTGAATAGGGGAATGCTAGCTACTCCCTCAATACCCTCTCCTTTATAGTGTAGGCTAGGTGAAAATTTTAAGTGATGATTTGAGGTTAACAAACACCCACCCCACTAAATATATTATTTTTTGATTGGCCAATGAGTAACACAACACAACTTGATACATATTTAGGGTGATTATTTCCTTTGTCAAGCACTTAGCTCTATTCATAGTAACAACATTTAGCAACTTGACATATATTTCGGGAGATTATTTCCTTTGTCAAGCAGTTAGCTCTATTCCTTTCATAGATAATTGGATCTACTTTGTGTGTATAGTAGTTTGTGTTATCGCACAAGTTGTAGGTTGGACAAAGTCTGACCCAACCACCAAATGGAGACAACTAGGAGGTCACCTACCCACTGTCACCTTAGGCATGTGTCCCTGTCACTTTAGAGGTGAGGTGGTCACCTCAAGGGGGGAATTCCGGTGACCCTAGGGGGAATGAGATGGAAAATTATGAAGATGGAGAGGATGTCCCTAAAGGTCAATTCTAAATGGTATGAAGGTATAGGAAAATAGTCTTGGGAAGGTCCAAGGGTTGTCAAATATGTCGAGTAACTTGCAAATAGTGAAGTATATGCCTGAGACACAAGAAAAACAAACATATATTGCAATATAACCAATTGGATAAGCAAGTTAAGCCTGCTGTCCCGAATAGCAGTTGTTAGTAATGATGTATATCAACAATAAAATGACACAAAAAATTGCGAGATAAGTGATAGAAATCAAGTGAAAGATACAAGAGAAAGACTAACTAAATACTAGCAAAACTCAAGATTAAAGACCAAGATACTGGCATGAAAAGATAAGGCTGTTGTAAACACTTTCTACAACAAATTATATCAGCCTTATGGCTGTAACAAACGACTTATTACAGCAAGAGAATGAGCTACTAAAACTTTCTTCCAAACTTTGCCAAAAAGTGCGCTAGAGCAAGAAGTGCAAGTGTGCAAACTTTGGACAAATTCCAACAGTTGATTAGAGAGTTATTCAAGCAATTAGATTAGGGATTCTGCAGCCCTAATCGTTGAAGATGCAAATTTGTAACAACAACAAGAACTATCCCTTCGATGGGGAGGCCCTAGTGGTTGTGAGGTGCTCAAGGCACAAGGAGCACAATCCAAGTTGCAAAAAGTTAATACGACAAGAAATTACGTTTCCCAATGCAATAATTTATTTCTCCAATGCAAGATTAGTGCTTTTAATTGTGGGTTAATGGGGTCTAAAAGAAAGAGCTAGGATTACTAAACCCTTGGGGGTGTAAATCCTCTTACTTCCCAACGTAAGTAACCTAGCTAGGGTTTGAAGATGAGGGGTGTAAATCCTCTTACTTCCTCAACAAAACCCTTGCTAATAACTTAAAAAAAAAGCTTGATAATTATGGCAGAAACTAGGATCGAGGTTTTTATCCTTATACTCCCTATCTAGCCTTGGCCAAAACAACCTTAACTTGAAATACCAATGATAATAACAAAATAAAGAACCATACCAATCCAAGAAAATACTTTAACATGCCAAAGTAAACCTTCATAATAGCAAAGAATGACTTCCAAAGCCTAGCGCATCATCATCAACTCCACAACCAAAGAGAAACCATATCATAGCACAAGAGAGCAAAAACCCCCAAGGGTAGTGGAAATTTCAGTCCAATACTTCTCACAAGAGGAAGAGTTATGTTATAATGAGATTTTATGATCTCTTATTTATACAAAATGTCACTAAGATAGTTTGCCCACATAATTAAGGGTAAACCACAAGACTAGGGGTCAACAACCCTAATCTTGCCTCTTTTACAAAGTAATATTAAACAATTCACTTTAATTTCACTTTTGCACCAAAAAACCCTAGTTTATAAAGACATCATCCCTTTAGGGGATGTTTTGGCACTAGGAGGAAGTCGTTGGTGATGGAGGAGTGTAGGAAAGCTTCCTAAAGCCACATGTCAAGCATCCAAATAACTTCCTTCATGGTCAAAGCCTCAAACCACTCTAAATGTCCTTGTGCCAATGCATGTCAACCTCACCACCAAACCCTAACCCCCCAAGGTGACGTCATGCCTCTAAAGTTGACGTTTTGCCTCTCCTAGGAAAAACATTTGGCATGTGGGGGCTAGGTTATATCGTCCAAGTAATCTTCTAGGCCTTCAAAGTTTGATCTCTCTCATCTGGCATGCGGGCCCTTGGCATCCACCTGTGGGCTTCAAGCCCCATGGAAGCCCAAGCTAGGCTTGTTCTTCCAAAATTGTCCACCAACTTGGTCCTGCAAAGACAAATAAGCACGCCATCCAAGGATCTCAAGTCATAACATCAGGATAAGTGAATCCAATCAATAAATGAACAACCTAAGCATGTGCATCAAATATTACTATGTCAAACAATCAAGTGCTCAAAGACATTATGCGACTTGTCAAGCTTGAATATAAGAGGGTTGACGAGGTGTCCTATTGGGTAGATCTTGCCCTAGGTCAAGGAGAGTTTCCAAGAGATCCCTCTCTAATCCATGTAGAGTGGGTGAAGTGGTTAAGGGTCAAGATTCAATGGGCATGGGGTTCATGACATATAAGGGGTTGTAGTGTCTCATTCATGGGTGCCTTTGTAGAGGGTGTGTGGTACCTTCGTTTACAATGCACTTTTTCCAAGCCCATTATTTTTCCATTCTTTGTTTCTTTTATAAATTTAAGGACAAGTTGAACGCCATTGCTCTGGCGTGGTGTCAAGACAATGACAATGTCACCCGCAAATACTTAGCGGAAATGAGAAGGTTGGCTCATGATGAGACCCCCTTTCTCTCAGCCATGCAACTGAGAGCCATTACCTTGGTTTGGTGACCAGATGATGGTAATGTCATACCACTATATATCCATGGACATGATAGGTCGGCGCGTGATGAGAGCTCCTATCCTCCAACTAACCTTTTAAGCATTTCTTAATCATAATTTCTTGTGGGTCCCCCTTTTTCTCAAAGATAAGCGTTTCATTTCTTTCTTGGGTGATCCCTAGGCGAAGCATCTAGAAGGTTCATACACAGGCTTTAATATTTTACCCAACATTAATCCCTCTGGGCCTTCAACCCCTTCTTTCCATAGAATGAGGGACAACCCCTTCTTGGGTCAATACACCCTAAAATCCCAAGAGATAAGGAAATGGGGGGAAATAGTGATGGAAAGTGGTAAGTATGGTCGAGAACGATATGATGGCTCTTCAAGGGAGTTTCTAGTAGCAAACCCATCCCCAAGGAAGACCACTTACTAGGGCACAATGTCAACCACCAAGGTGAAGCAGGGAAAATGACATAATTTCTAAGCATATATCATGAAATCTAAAGCAGTCTAAGATACAACATACTTAAATGCCTCAAATATTGAAATGATGCTCACCATAATATGACTTGTACCTCATTGAGCAAGGCCCACTACCTTCCGGAAGCCAATTGGTGTGGTGGATGCCATCTGAAAATATACAGCCTCTGTGGTGGTGAGAAGGGTCTCCATCTATGGAAAATGATACTACTAGTCATGTAGTCTCTCGACACTCCATATCTGCAACCCGAGGGTCTCGAGACACAATCTCCTTAGTTATCCACAAAATGGGGATAACATCTGGCTCCTACTTGGGGACATTTGCTCGTCGTAGAGTGCATGAGAACCACAACATCTCCTGGTACACTTGTTCTTTCCAAAACTTAGACAAAGGGATTAGAGCATCTAGGTTGGTGCTATCACCCCTTTATCCACATATATATATAAAATCTAAAATGAAAACCAATCTATAAAATATTTTTTTTGACAATTATTATTATTTTTTAATTTCTAAACTAAGCATGAAATCAATATGCAAGTAGAGAAAAATGAAAATGAAATGCATCTAAACTAAGATGAGCAATTGAGATGTAGATGCAAGGGAAAGAAAGATGACCTACCTACTTACCTGGGGCACGGGCCCTGAAGAAGTCATGTGACCTGAACATAAGGTTGGAGAAGAGATCCATCCACTGGTAATGACATCTTTCTCCCGCCTAAAGTTGTCAGATAATACTTTTCTTTATCATATTTCTTCTTGATGATGTAAGGGCCAAGCCGTGAGATGTTATATCGCTGGTCATATTTGGGCTTTCCCTTTCTCTTGTCCCACATGAGTGAAAGACTTCCTTTATTGAAATTGATGCAAGGTGTATTCTCAACGCATGGATGTGAAGGAGGCTCTTCATAGGCTGTTTCTTTGATAATTTCTTCATGTTTTTCTCCTTCTCTTTTCAGAATCTGGATAGACCCTGGCTCCTTCCCATGGTATTTTCCAAGTTTCCCTTTCTATTCATCTGTCCATGGGAAAAACATCTGTATGGAGTCTTCCTGCATGAAGGGTATCTCAGATGGATCATATTTAATAATCTGCGAGGGCACATTGTAGTTGTGCTCATTGACATAATTTGGGCCACTTAGATCCATCACATGTTTATCATTTTTTCCCTGTTATGTAAGATTTTATATGTGCCATTTCCCATGGGAATGTATGCATGTGTAAGGCTCATGCTAAGAAACCCCCCAAGAGAAGAGGACCAGATCCTTGATAAGAGCATCCCCCAGGCATCCGGAACATCGATCACCAATATGTACACGAGGAGGCTATTATGTGGAAAATCAATAAGAAAAACCTCAACATCCTCACATACCCCAAAGACTTTGATCCTTCTTGAATGAATGCCACATACATTTCCATAGGGTCGGGTTGTCTTTAGACCAAGTTTTTCCATCACCTTCAAAGAAATGACATTTGCCGAGGCACCATAATTAAGCATACAATTATTCAAACAGAGGCCATTCATGCCTAATGATAGATAGAAGGGAGGATTCATGTCCCTTGGACGATCGAGATACATAGTGTTCAATATGATGGGAGGATCTTCCTTCTCGGTTGGCATGTGTAATACTTTCAAAATTTCCCTTTTCAGAAAAGGGATCTTACACATCTCTGTCACTGGGACTGTCATATTTAGTTTTCCAAACATGCTTGCAACATCTATATTCAACTGAATGTCATCTACAAGAGTTGGCTTAGGAAGCAACTCAAGTACCAGAGGTGGAGGTGATGGTGCCACCTTTTCTGCTAATGGAAGATGAGTTTCAAGCTGATATGGAGGGGCTGAAGCTTTATTCCTTCTAGTGTAGGTCAAATATTCCCTCCTCCTTAATTCCATCTTCTAATCATCTGTTAATTGATTCAAGGCCTGGAGTCTCTCGTCTCTTTCTCCTCTTCTTATGGCTTCATTGATCTGTTCTTGAGTGACTTTCTCTTCCTGAAAAACATAGATAATATCTATGAAGTTCATATCATCGAGAGAATCTTCGTCTCGTTGGGGGCATTCATCTTCTCTATGAGGTTCTTGGCATGGAAGGCACCAAGATTCTATGTCAACTGTCCCAATTGGTCTTAATGTATTCGGGGCCTTTGCCTCTTGTTGAGGCCTTGGTTTCCAACCCATGGCATCTCTCTGTTGTCTGAAAAATTGAGGTCTAGGAGCAGATTGATTTCTCTCTACTGTAGTCAAATGACCCATAATATGATTCTACACCTGGATAAATTGAGTATTCATTTGGTCTATCTTCTGAGTTAAGAGGGCTATCATATCAAGAGCATTATTGTTGGAAACCTTAGTCTTTGTTTCTG
The DNA here is from genome assembly GCA_010110895.2 of Picea sitchensis. NCBI lineage: Eukaryota > Viridiplantae > Streptophyta > Pinopsida > Pinales > Pinaceae > Picea > Picea sitchensis. Next base: position 201,758 of record SNQJ01S0001957.1, on the reverse strand, counting down.
CTTTGGCACGAGGGTAGTGAAAAGGTTCTACCCTTGAATCAAGGAGAGTTTCTTCAATATAAACACTGCACTCTTTGGCTTGTGTCAATGATGTGGGATTTTTGTCTTTTATAATGAATCAAAACTTCCCTTCAAAAGTATTCATGTAAAGGTGATGAACTGATGATGCTATAGGATGAAATTCTGTTGGAATTGGATTGTACAACCCGTCAAATATAGTATTGGATTCCTTCACTGTCTCATTCTCCTTTTTCTTTATCTGATTAAACTGAGCTCCAAGTGTTCCACCGTCTGTCTTTGTCGACCATCTTCTCTTAAATAAGTCGGAAAAAGATTCATAGGATGTGAGATGATTGTCAGGGAGGCCTCTGAACCATTCAAGAGCTTCTTTGGTTAATGATGAGGCAAACAATATCATGGCCACATATTCATGCTCAATACTTGTATTGTCCATGTCTCGGTCCATGATGTAGAGATGGTCCTCAATAGTTATCATACTGTTTCTTGGGAACTTTGGCAACCACTTGTTAGAATCTTTTGGCATTGTGTTAGGGTATCGTTGGATATTGTACATGTTAAGAGGTTTGTAGAGGTCCTTTTCCCAGGAGTGAGCCATTGGAGCAAATTGAAGGGTACTGTGGAAGAGGGTTTTGACAACGAGAGACTTGAGAGGAGACCTTCTTTGGTAGACCTTAGAAGGCTTGAACCTCCTAGAGGAAAAACGTTTGGAAGAGGAAGGGTTTTGGGAAGGTGGAGTTTCCATATGAGCACATCAAGAAAGGTGGAAAGGGAACGTTCCTTGGGTGGAGTCGCCATACAAGCTAAGGGATAAAGGCTTTGAGATAGCTTTCCAATGTGTCGTTATGGTTAAGAAGATGATTCAAAATCCTCCCCAGAAACGATGCCAAAATGTTATCCCACAAGTTGTAGTTTGAGAAAATCTCGACCCAACCACCAAATGGCGACAACTAGGAGGTCACCTACCCACTGTCACCTTAGGCAGGTGTCCCCGTCACTTTAGAGGTGAGGTAGTCACCTCAAGGGGGGAATCCTGGTGACCCTAGGGGAATGAGACAAAAAATGATGAATATGGAGAGGATTTCCCTAAAGGTCAATTCTAAATGGTATGAAGGTATTGGAAAAGAGTCTTGGAAAGGTCCAAGGGTTTCCAAATATGTTGAGTAACCTGCAAATGGTGAAGTACCTGCCCAAGACACAAGAAAAACAAGCATATATTGCAATATAACCAATTGGACAAACAAGTTAATCTTTCCGTCCCTAATAACAACTGTTAGTAAAATGTATACCAACAATAAAATGACACAATGATCTGCGAGACAAGTGCTAGAAATCAAGTGAAAGATACAAGAGAAAGACTAGCTAAATACTAGAAAAACTCAAGATTAAAGACCAAGATACTAGCATGAAAAGATAAGGCTGTTGTAAACACTTTCGACAACAAATTATATCATCTGTTTGGATATAACAATAAACTTATTACAACAAGAGAATCAACCACTAAAACTCTTTTGAACTTTGCCAAAAAGTGCGGTAGGCCAAGAAGTGTAAGTGTGCAAACTTTGGGCAAATTCCAGCATTTGATTAGAGAGTTATTCAAGTAATTAGATTATGGTTTTTGCAACCCTAATGGCTAAAGATGAAAAATTGTAACAAAAACAAGAACTATCCCTTTGATGGGGACGCCCTAGTGGCCATGAGGTGCTCAATGCACAAGGGACACAATCCAAGTTGCAAAAAGTTAATACGCCAAGAAATTACGTTTCCCAATGCAATAATTTGTTTCTCCAATGCAAGATTAGTGCCTTTAATTGTGGGTTAATGTGGTAAAAAATAAAGCGCTGGGATTACTAAACCCTTCGGGGTGTAAATCCTCTTACTTCCCAAGGTAAGCAACCTAGCTAGGGTTTGAAGATGAGGGGTGTAAATCCTCTTACTTCCTCAACAAAACCCTTGCAAATAACTTAAAAAACATGTTGATAATTGTGGTGCAAACTAGGATAGGGGTGTATATCCTTATACTCCCTATCTAGCCTTGGCCAAAACAACCTTAACTTCAATTACCAATGATAATAACAAAGTAAATAACCATACCAATCCAAGAAAAGTTTTTAACATGCCAAAGTAAACCTCCACAATACCAAATAATGACCTCCAAAGGCTAGCTCATCATCATCATTATCAATTCCACAATCAAAGAGAAACCATATCATAGCACAAGAGAGCAAAAACCCCCAAGGGTAGTGAAAATTTCAGTCCAATACTTCTCACAAAATGGAGGGTTATGTTATAATGAGATCTTATGATCTCTTATTTATACAAAATGTCACTAAGATAGATTGTCCACATAATTAAGGGTAAACCACAAGACTAGGGGTCAACAACCCTAATCTTGTCCCTTTTACAAAGTAATATTAAACAATTCACTTTAATTTTACTTTAATCTCACTTTTTCACAAATAAAACCCTAGTTTATAAACACATCAACCCTTTAGGGGACATTTTGGCACTAGGAGGAAGTCGTTGGTGATAGAGGAGTGTATGAAAGCTTCCCAAAGCCACATGTCAAGCATCCAAATAACTTCCTTCATGGTTAAAGTCTCAAACCCCTCAAAACGTCCTTGTGCCAATGCATGTCAACCTCACCACTAAACCCTAACCCCCTAGGTGACGTCATGCCTCTAAAGGTGATGTTTTGCCTCTCCTTGGAAAAACATTTGGCATGTGGGGGATAGGTTATGTCATCCAAGTCATCTTCTAGGCCTTCAAAGTTTGATCTCTCTCATCTGGCACACGGGCCCTTGGAATCCACATGTGGGCTTCAAGCCCCATGGAAGCCCAAGCTAGGATTTTTCTTCCAAAACTGTCTACCAACTTGGTCTTGCAAAGAAAAATAAGCACGCACTCCAAGGATCTCAAGTCATAACATCATGATAAGTGAATCCAATCAATAAATGAGCCACCTAAGCATGTGCATCAAAGATTACTATGTCAATCAATTAAGTGCTCAAAGACATTATGCGACTTGTCAAGCTTGAATATGAGAGGGTTGACGAGGTGTCCTATTGGGTAGATCTAGCCCTAGGTCAATAAGAGTTTCCAAGAGATCCCTCTCTAAGCCATGTGAAGTGGGTGAAGTGGTTAAGGGTCAAGACTCAATGGGCACGGGGTTCATGACATACAAGGGGTCGTAGTGTCTCATTCATGGGTGCATTTGTAGAGGGTGCGTGGTACCTTCGTTTGCAATGCACTTTTTCCAAGCCCATTATTTTTCCATTCTTTGTTTCTTTTATACATTTAAGGACAAGTTGAAGGTAACTTCCCTGGCGTGGTGTCCAGACAATGAAAGTGTCACCCACAAATACCTAGCGGAAATGAGAAGGTTGGCTCGTGATGAGACCCTCTTTCTCTCACCCATGCAACTGAGAGCCATTACCCTGGCTTGGTGACCTGATGATATTAATTTCATACCACTAGATATCCATGGACATGATAGGCCGGCTCGTGATGAGACCTCCTATCCTCCAACTAACCTTTTAAGCATTTCTTAATCATAATTTCTTGTGGGTCCCCCTTTTTCTCAAAGATAAGCGTTTCATTGCTTTCTTGGGTGATCCCTGGGCGAGGCATCTAGAAGGTTCATACACATGCTTTTATCTTTTACCCAACATCAATCCCTCTAGGCCTTCAACCTCTTCTTCCAATAGAATGAGGGACAACCCATTCTTGGGTCAATACACCCTAAAATTCCAAGAGATAAGGAAACAAGACTAAATAGTGATGGAAAGTGGTAAGTATGGTCAGGAACAGTATGATGGATCTTCAAGGGATTTCCTAGTAGCAAACCTATCCCCAAGGAAGACCACTTACTAGGGCACAATGTCAACCACCAAGGTGAAGCAGGGAAAAAGACATAATTTCCAAGCATATATCATGAAATCTAAAGCAGTCTAAGATAAAACATACTTAAATGCCTCAAATATTGAAATGATGCTCACCATAATAATCACTTGTATCTCATGGAGCAAGGCCCACTGCCTTCCGGAAGCTAACTGGTGTGGTGGATGCCATTTGAAAATATACGACCTTTGTGGTGGTGAGAAGGGTCTCCATATGTGCAAAAGGATACTACTAGTCATGTAGTCTCTCAACACTCCATATTTGCAACCTGAGGGCCTCGAGACATAATCTCTTCAGTTATCCACAAAATGGGGATACCAGTTTGTAGGGAAGAAATGGATAGTAACATCTTGGAAAATGATTGATGGCGCTATTTGCTTCGAGCATGAAGGGATTTTTTTTTTCAATATAAATTTTGAGGATAAATGATAAACACGAGAAAACATGATATTTTTATTGGGAGGCCTATGTTTCTTTAAGAATAATGCCTTATTGATTTATATATTTTTCTCTAAATGATTTTGACCCCTAGGAAATTTTGACATGGATAAGACTATTACACCTCTTGGATTAAGAGCTCTTAGCAAAGTTTGGTTCCATATTTGGTAGAATATCAAACCCAAAACTTGCGATGAGGGGAGTAGTAAGAATTTGATTTTAGGGGAATATTTACAAGTCAAGAACATATAATTTTGAAATTTGGGCTATGAAAACAAGATTTATTTCTTAGATGAATATGACGAATATTTAGGAGATGAAAACATTTAATTTTAAAATCCGAGCTATGAAATGTTCCTTTTCTTTGTGCTCAATGTCATGTTCTAGTCAATGCTATATATGAGGAACTAGAGTTTGAGAGAACTAGGCCAAGCAGTCCAGGGTGGGGACTTCACAACCTATAGTAATGAGCAAGAGTGCTATAACATCAAGAGTTACAAAGGTGAAGATGCAATTAGAAAAAAAAATCTAAACAAATAGAGGAAAGAACTAGAAGTTAGCACTGATATATGGGGCACAAACAAAAATATGGATAACGATGTAGTTGGACAATGAAGCAATCATGAAGAGTTGCAGTGGAAACCTTTCAAGGAAATCATGGAAGGAGTAAATTAATTATAACATGTTAGAGGAAGCAGAGGAGACGAGAACAATTCCAATGGGTGAGAATGTGTTGAGCACAATTTGGAGACGAGTGTAGTTTGACTTCTATGTCGTCCTCAAACTATGTTGTTGGAGATGTCATTGCTGCATTTGTTTTCATTCCATTGGACAAGCCACTACCTTTGAGGTTGTGCCATCTGACAAGCAACTGCCTCATTTGTGTAAGCAACACCTAGGCTTGCAAATGCTTATGACATGATCTTCCTATATGATGTAGACATGTTTACATCATACACCCATTTCTTGTTATTTGATTTACCTACATTTTAGCACACCTTGATGGCTCCACGCTGTAAATTCCAATTAATTCATGTTGCATAGTCATTTGTATTTATTGTGCTTTAGGCACCAAGATTGTATAAGTAGTTGCTCATTTTGTGTCATGAGCATGGGTGAGAGCTTGAGTCTAGATGATGTGAACTGTTTTGTTGTTATAAGACTATGAAGGCAATTTCTTTCCATATTTTCTATGTCTTGTGTGTGTTGACGATTGAAAACGTCAACAAAGTTTCGCCCGCAAAGTATTGCTAAGGCCTATTATTATAAAATCTAAATAATACTAGTAGGTGGGAACCCCTTGAACTATTGGAGAGCAAATCTGTGCAATTTTGATGTTACGATGATGTGCTCCACGATTTACATGGTTGATGAGATATTGTTGTTGTTGGTATGAGTTGAGATTTTGAGATGTTGTTCCTTCATGTTACTACAACTTGCTATTCATTAATGGTATTTGTTCTTCTCTCACCTGCACAACAAACATGTTGTGAAAATTATATGAAAGACAGTTTTTGAGAAAGGCAAAGTACTATAACAAATGCAAAAGGGGCCTAGTTCTGCAATGCTACATGCATGAAAATACTTGTTGATTGTGGTTAAACCCTAGCTAACAAGAAAATGGCTATGAAGTTGTGTTTGAATTACATGATTTATATGAATATGGTTGAAAAGTTGGTGGCGCATTTAGGCAAGGCGATAATGAAAATGGTTATACAATGGTTAATGGGATTATGTAGCCAATATATATATATGATATGGAACGTTGGTGGCATATTTGGCAAGATCATAGTGCTAATGGTTATGCGAATTGTTATATGGAACTTGGATTATGCTATGGTTTAAGTTAGAAAGGTGGTATGGTCTATTGGTTTTAAATATGTTGATAGTCTCAATTTATGGGTTGATTAATGGTTTTAATAGAGGGCTCGTTGGCATGTATTGTTGAATTAAGGAATTGTGAGTGGAGGCGATGTGCATTTACTGCACGTCACCTTTACTCTTCCGTTGTCCGCCACCCTAGTCGGACTATTGTTCAATCTTGCTGCTGGTTTATGCTTCGAAATTTTAGCAGGGTGAAACCGCTCGGCCAACTCCCGTTTTAAGGAATTCAATTAACAGACATGTCCTTTGTTTGGCCATTCTTGGCTTCGCTCTGGTTATGAAATGATTACTGGCTCAGGTGTATGGGTTTGTGTTTTACCTAAGCATTGCAACAATGTGAAATTTTTGTGTTTGAATGAAAAATGGATGGTTCTGCCTGTAATATTTTTGAGTTTGTCGAAGTTGTTGGCCTTCCTGGGTGATAGTTATTTGTTATCACTGCTATTGGTTGAAGGGTTTTTGTTTAAATATTGACTAGATAGTTGTCTCAGGCACTGTCACAAATCCCAGTCTCTAGCTTCTCGGGTTTAATGGTCGAATTTTTTCTACGTCAACATGTTTTGTTCACTTAAATATTGGTCAATTGCACCACCAGGGGTCACGAAATGAGGTTCCTGTTCTTCTTTGTCCCAGTCTTCACCTCTGTGCTGTGATTGTTGACCAAAGAGAACGAGGGTTATACCCTACGTGTGTCAAATAACCTTTGCTAGGCCAAACTAGAGCCCTGCGTTCCCGTTTCAGCCTCCGTCATGAAATTGTTTCTTGTCCACAACGAATCATAACCCTCTTTGTGCATACACCTTTGGCCTTGAAGTTTCACTATTATGAGAAGTTGGCTGTATTCCTATTGTAATGGCTACCGAGAAAAGCCTTAACCCTCCAGTTTGGAATTTCATAGGAAGACTATCGAGCCTGTCAAGTTGCTGCGGGATATTGTGGTCTATTACTTTGAATAAGGACTTGACATGGGTCATATGACAATCATGTTGGTATGGAATTTAGCCACAACCTCTGTGATAATATTGGTAAACCTTACATTGCTAGTTGCACTTCTAAGGTTCACCGTCACCCGCCTTATGTCAAATAACTCAGTATTTTTAATGGAAGGGCCTCTGCCCCATTTTGATTGGATGCATGGGTATGCGTAGCTATCACTACTTGTTTGGTTGGTTGATTTTCTACCATAGTGGCAAATTGTCGTTTGATATAAAATCACTAGTATTTGCACTTATGAGGATTTGGATGATGGCTAGCATTGGTTATGAATGCTTGGTGTTGTTCGCACATGTCGCATTCTGTGTATAATATCTTGCTAAATGAAATATTGGGCATGGTAACTATGGTTTTATTTAGGGCCAAATGATTATTGGACCGGATAACTATAGAAAGTATCCACTGCATCCTTGTGGTTGTTGGTTGAATAAGCTTGAGTGTGCACAACTTGGTCAATCACGATGTGACTAAATTGAAGCAAGCTCATATTAAATCGATAGCTCAACACGATACACTGATTTATATCATGACCGTGTGTTTTTTGTGATAAGTGGAAATGTTGCGCCGTGGATTTTTGTTAGCTGTGCACTATGTGTAGTATGGATAACTTGTTTTTATGTTCAGGGATACCCACAGAGTTTCAAGTGTGTTATTTATTACAATTGACCATTGGTTGAAGTGGCGTGTTGTTGATGACAGTCGTGTTGGATAGGTGGCCCAACTCTTAAACATTGAATTATCTCATTTTTACAGTGGCATAACTACCTTGCCTGTGAAAATTATTCCTGCATAGCTCGTGTCTAAATAGTGGCTGTTGGTTGTATAATTACTTGTCATTTAAGGCGTGGAAATTGGGTCTTGATTATTTTGGTTATTGCATATATATGTGAACGATATCATTTCATTTTGATGGGTTCTATTGCAGTAGTAGTGGCTTCGTTATGATTTTGAAAACATGACTTTTGGGTATAGTCGTAGATTGAAGAAATGCTTGGCAGTGGTTGATGTTGATGATTACAGATTGGAAATAGGTATTGTTCATTGATTGCTATAAAATTCAAAGCGTGTGAATGAAGGGAACACAAAATCTTGCAATTTATGTGGAATACTTATTGTTTTTTGATGGCACTGTGTGAATATTTGATTAATGGACAGTGAAAGTACACAATATTGTTTTTTCGATCGTGGTGATTGTTGGTTGGTGCATCCATTCTTACTGCAAAATGTTTTATGGATCGCTTGATTAATTTCATGAACAATAATCATTATCTTCCCCTCCCATTATCTCACTTTCCGCTAATTACAAACCCTTCACATATCCCATATTCATTTTTCACTCCCTGTTATGAGGTTGATTACAGTCGAGGGAATTTCCGTGTTAAAGTAGATGAAAGTGGTAGTGTTTTGGGTGGATTGCAGTGAAGTTTTATTGGTTTATTTACAATTGATTGTTGTTGTCATTGAGCAGTGACCATTTCTTCTCCCCTTTCATTATATCATATTTTCGCTAATTACAAACCCATCATGTATCCCTGAACCCTTTTCACCCCCCTTGCTCATTGATTAACGATAAAACAATTTGTATGGATTGGATTGCATGAGCCTGATACATTCTGAGCCAAATCTATTTCATATTTTTAAGAGTTGTGATGCATGGTTATTTAAGAGACTACTTGTTAATCAATTACATATGCAGGATGATTTTTTTCAGTTGGGGAAGCCATGGTCGAGGAAAAAGAGGTAGAGGTAATTGGAACCGGGGCCCAAGAAGGCACAGGTTCTCTACACACTTTGACGCTGATTCAGAAGAGCTTGGCCAAATGTGTCATGCCAGATTATTTGATTGGATTGGGCAGGGAATAGTCCGACCTAGGCCTGAAAGGCCTCCTTTCCAAGCCCCACAAGCCCCCGGTATCCCTGTACCTCCTCATGTCTCCTTGCAACCTGAGGTCCCTGAAAATGATGGATGGCACGAGGTTGTCCACCCAACAGTCTCCTAACATCGTGGTTGGCCCAACTTGACTTTGCCTGCTCCTCCACCTTTGAACCCCATTGTCCAAGCTTCCCCTAACCACTCGCCAGTGCAATCCTCCCATGCTAGCAAGAGATTGAAGACTGAAGCCCACCATGCATTTGATAAAGGAAAAGCCACTGCTTCCCTTTCCTCAACCTCCAATGACTCTGATAAATCCGTGTCTTCCCGGATGCATTTGAGGGACAATTGTTCCCACGTTATTAGTGAGATAAATCCTAAAGGCTCTTCACAACCAAAGGGAAATTCAGGGAAATCGAGAGGTGGCAACAACAACCAAGGAAGGGTTGCATCATAGACCGAGAAATATGGCTTTTGAGTTTTATGTTATATATTATTTTATGACAGTTGACTTCATGGATCTTTGGACAACATGTTTTTATTTTGGATATATGGGTATTAATGTTGAAATGATTTCAAATTTCATGAGCTAAATTGCCAAAAGTAAATATGTGGATAGGAGACACAAGGAGGTGTGTTTTCTTAACTAATGGTTATGTTATGATTGTTATGAACTAAAGGGAGTCACAAGGGGTCCCACCTACTAGTTGTTATTTATTATGACCCTCATTATGATTATTACTTTTCCCCCTAACTAAAGTTAGTTGAGTCTTTTAAATAACTTAACTAATGTGTTGTTTTAACTACTTTAACCAATTCTAACTTGTTAAAAGTAAAAGGAAAGGGAGGAACAAAGGGAGGAAGAAGCAAAAACATGCTAAGGTTTTCTCTTTGAGTTTATGTTGAGATAGTTCAATTTTTATTCATTCATATATTCATCATAGCCTAATTCTCTTTTTTGATAGCAAGGTCTTATTGTAGACAACAATATTCAGGGTTGACTCAAATCATTCAGACACTTGTTTTTCAGAGGTGTTGATCTATATTTGATAGTCTGTGTAGACTTGTCTGTTTGTGAATTAATTTTCATGATTGATAAAGGCTATTGTGCAGAGTCGAGTGGGTAGCAATCTGTGGCAGACTGATCCAAATTTTAGAGTTCAGTTTTGGTTTTCTGTCAGAGGTCCTTTTGTATGTTCCATCGTGGATTTCTAAGTTTGATTTTGGTCCAAGATTTCTGTATGAGATTTCGTAAAGAAAATGACTCTTTGGTGAATTGGAATGAAATAAAGGTTTGCTTTATGTCTCAACTGTGTTGATTATCATCTTGGTGTCTTTACTTCTGTTCTTATATTTATTTCAGCGATTGTTATATTAAGAAAATCTCATAAAAAGTGAATTTCCAACAAGTTTTTTGTTGATAAGAGACTAGCCTAAGCACTCACAATTAATACTTGTGAGTTAGGATGTTATTTTTGTTGGCTATAAACATAGGGTGATATTCCCGTCTACTTTGCTTTAGCCAGGTAAAGTCTGAAAATGCTTGAGTAAGATCAATTCATATATTTTCCTCAACATTTATTTGGCGATCGTACTGGGGAGATCTTCGATGTCTCTCCGGTTAATTTTTATACTCGATTTTCATCGATACATCTTTATTTTCTGTTATTGATTATTTGACTGTTTTTCTATTCATGATTGTTCCTGTTGCAAGGCAGCCCAATCTTGAGCCCGGTCTCCAATACCGGACCAACATTGCTTTGAACCTATTTCATACTATTTTAGACATTGCTAGGACCTGAACTGAGCTTAACTGTTCTTGGGAAACAATTGAAAGATATATTAGTGCTCAAGAACAATTGGAATCTAGACATAGACAACCCAAAAATCAACAATAACCTTTTGTTTCTTCATTTTTGGCCTTTCTTTCATGTCCTTAGATTCTCGTGCTTCTAGAAGAAGAAGAGGCTTGTCACCTGAAATCAATTCTATTTCTGAAATAGGAAGACGAAACGTAGTGTTATCTGTCCAACAAAGTTCTCTAAGGAGGACTTTATTTGATTCATCCAACTCGTCTTTCTTTTCCTCATCTATCATCCAGAAGATGGACTCTAGTGGTGGCTCTAGTGGCACTGGAAGTGCTCCATATTCCCAATGTTCATCGTCATAAGTGATTGGTAGCTTGTACAACCACCATATCCCTGTCCAATCTACCACAAACCCCACCAAAGTCATAAAAAAGAATGGAATTTTTTAGTTCGAAGAAGATGCCACAACCACACCGTGGCATGTGTCCTCTCCTCTTAACCTAGCACCTGCTACTCATCCACTTCCAAAGTTTAAAGAGAACTTGCCTAAGTTTTCAAGGAATAACACTATCAATACCAATGAACACCTAGTGACATTTTCTAATGCTTGTCATAACATAGGGGATAATGACAATGACACTTGCATGCGCTTGTTTGTCAATTCCTTGGAAGGAAAAGCCACAACCGACTTCTTTGACCTTCCTCCTAAGATCCTGTCTACTTGGGAGGAGTTAATCTATTGGTTCCGATTCACTTATGGGCAATCCAAAAGCCCTACTGAGAAGTTAAGGGAATACAATAATGCCACTTATAAAGATGGTGAGACCATCAAGTATTTCAACTTGTGTTTCACCAAGTTGTACAATCAAATACACAAACTTATCCCCCCACAGAACCAAGCCGCTTTCATGCATTATTACAATGCATTTCCTTCTCCCTACCATCATAGGATTGAGGAAAAAGCCATTGATAATATCGGTTCCGCTCAACATACATGTTCTGAGTATGAAGAACATCTTGAAAGAACTGGTCTACCCCAGGGAGAATCAGTTAGACATACATACATGCCTGCTCTCCTACATCTAGTACAAGATATGAACAATCGTATGATAGCATTCGAGCGGAAGGGTACTGTCTCCCCTCTCACCCATGGAGCTTCATCATCTTCCGCACCCCCTTTTAGAAATCCGGTCGAAAATAATTTTCAGTCTAAGGCTATCCTGCCTCGGAGTTGGTGTAACTTTTGCGAGGAACACCACGAAGAAACCACATGTGAGATAAATAAGAGTGTCAGAGATAAGATCTTTGGTAAAATACTAGAAACTACTATCAATGTTCTAGACGTTGCAGAACCAGAGGATGTCATGGTGATTAACACTAGGAACAAAGCCTATGATCCCAAGGGTAAATTTGATCCTCCTCACAGTTCTTCTAGCCCGAGCTTATCCTCAACCGCTACCACGTACCAGGTTCCTAAAATTCTTGAGGGTCAAAAAATCATTTCCCCTCCTCCCTCTTCTAAATACAACATCTTGAATCAATTGGCCAACATCAAAGCAGATGCAACCCTCCTAGACATGGTCTCCATCCCTGAACAACAGATTCATCTGAAACAATTCATGGAAGGAAAATCTTCCGTTGTAGCCAATCTTTCCGAAGAGGTAGATGAAAAGGATTCTTCTGTAAATAAAGTAGGTGTACATAAATTTAGGTACCTTGTAAAAAACCCCCCTTTTTATATTTTTGTAAAGATCATGGATAAGATTTCCCATTGTTGCCTCATTGATGGTGGTTCATGCCCAAGTGTCATGTCAAAGATTATTATGGAAGAGCTAGGCTTGTCTTGTACAAACGAAAATTCCAGAAGCATGCTCTCCTATAATAGTCTACAACAAACAACCATAGGCAAGATTAAAGACATAACCTTGGTTTTATGTGCTCACCCTGAGATAAGGACAACCCTCAGCATTCAGGTAATTGATATGCCTGTGAGCAATTATTCAATTATCTTGGGGAGAGATTGACAATATCTAATAGGTGGATACCTCTCACTCGACGGGACACATTTATCTGTTCCTCAGAATGGTAAGAATATCATAGTCCTTAGAGAGGGAAGAATTTCACCCTACATAGAGAGTGTTACACAATCTAGCGTAAATTATTTTGAAGAAGACCTAGGAGTGTATTCCATCTTCGTTGAGGAAATCATTTGTGTTGTCACCCAAAATGAATCTCTTAAGCCCCGTGAGGTCATATCTATAGAAAAAAATGTGATTCCTGAGGGCTTAACTCCTCTCGAGGGTTCGTTTTCATTGAGGAGTTACAAAAGGAGGTCATTGAAACCATCTCCATGAACATTAGAACACTTGGATCTTCAACGAATGTTAAAGTGAGTATCTGGGGTTCTGATAAAGAAGAAACGAGGTCTGCCGAGTTGCTTGGTGGATTTCAAAATGTTTTTGCTTGGTTTAATGTGGGTCTTCGTGGTTTTGATCTAGGTCTTGTTCAACGTATTATGAAACCAGATAGGAAAAAACAAGGACTTATTAAATCTGCACTGAAAGCAACCTTTCGAAAGGATATGAGAGGTTTCTTAAGGACTAAAATGTTTTCTTTAGCCCACCCTGAATGGGTTTCCAATTGGGAACCTGCTTTGAACACCACAAATAATATTAGAACCTGTGTTAGTCTTCGAACTTTCAGACAAGCAATTATGAGAAACGCTTTCCCTCTTCTCACTATGGAAATTTTTCTGCAACAGGTTGTAGAGTCACAGTGGGAGCCCTTACTTGACAATTTGTTTGGTTACATTAAAATCAAAGGAGAAAGGGAAAATTGTTGATGTTTCAATTTCTGTCTTTTATTGTTGCTGTTTTAATTTCTGTTTTTTATTCCTGTTGCGATTTTTGTCTTTATCATCTTTTAGTGTTTGGTAAAGATAGAATGTTGGATCAATCCTGCCACAATGACACTCCTGCAAAGCATTGTTAGTCGATAAAAATCAAGCTTACACAACTGTTATGATGACTCCTTTGAAGGGCCCTTGAAATGGTTACATATTTCCACTGCTGTCTTACAAGGAATTGGTTATTTCCCGCTTCGTCTTACCATTTCTTCATCCATTGAGATTTTAAGAGAAAGTCTAAAGGTTTTCCTCCTTAAGAGGTAGAGAGCAGATTCTGGTCAAATGATTATGCATACAATGGTAAAAAAACCCTCATACTTAACACTTTTCATGAATTATTCCCAAATTACCGGTCATCTTTCCATTAAATCCGCTCACTTTCCCCTGTTACATAATCATCCGAGTTATGTCTTCTTGACCTGCTGTTTTGGTCCACGAAACCATGAGTCCTGAGTTCTAAATCTGTTAAAAACAAATTGTCCCTGTGGAGTCGCTAGTTTGTTGACGATTGAAAACCTCAACGAAGTTTCGCCCGCAAAGTATTGCTAAATCATATTATTATAAAAACTAAATAATACTAGTAGGTGGGAACCCCTTGAACTACTGGAGAGCATATCTGTGCAATTTTGATGTTATGATGATGTGCTCCACGGTTTACATGGTTGATGAGATATTGTCGTTGTTGGTATGAGTTGAGCTTTTGAGATGTTGTTCCTTCATGTTACTACAACTTGCTATTCATTAATGGTATTTGTTCTTCTCACACCTGTACAATAAACATGTTAGTGAAAATTATATGAAAGGCAGTTTTTGAGAAAGGAAAAGTACTATAACAAATGCAAAAGGGGCCTAGTTCTACAATGATACATGCATGAAAATACTTGTTGATTGTGGTTAAACCCTAGATAACAAGAAAATGGCTATGAAATTGTGTTTGGATTACATGATTTATATGCATATAGTTGAAAAGTTGGTGGCGCATTTAGGCAAGGCGATAATGCAAATGGTTATACAATGGTTAATGGAATTATGTAGCCGATATATATATGGTATGGAACGTTGGTGGCATATTTGGCAAGATCATAGTGCTAATGGTTATGCGAATTGTTATATGGAACTTGGATTATGCTATGGCTTAAGTTAGAAAGGTGGTATGGTCTAATGGTTTTAAATATGTTGATAGTCTCGATGCATGGGTTGATTAATGGTGTTAATAGAGGGCTCGTTGGCATGTACTGTTGAATTAATGAATTATGAGTGGAGGCGACGTGCATTTACTGCACATCACCTTTACTCTTTCATTGGCCGCCACCCTAGTCAGGCTATTGTTCGATCTTGCTGTTGGTTTATGCTCCATAATTTTAGCAGGGTGAAACCGCTCGGCCAACTCCCGTTTTAAGGAATTCAATTAACATGTATGTCCTTTTTTTGGCAATTCTTGACTTTGCTCTGGTTATGAAATGATTACTGGCTCAAGTGTATGGGTTTGTGTTTTTCCTAAGCGTTGCAACGGTGTGAAATTTTTGTGTTTGAATGAAAAATGGATGGTTCTGCCTGTAATATTTTTGAGTCCGTCGAAGTTGTTGGCCTTCCTGGGTGATAGTTCTTTGTTATCACTTCTATTGGTTGAAGGGTTTTTGTTTAAATCTTGGCTGGATAGTTATCTCACGCACTATCACTAAGTCCAATATCTGGCTTCTCGGGTTTAATGTTCAAATTTTTTCTGCGTCAACATGTTTTGTTCACTTCAG
Organism: Picea sitchensis; assembly: GCA_010110895.2. Classification (NCBI taxonomy): domain Eukaryota; kingdom Viridiplantae; phylum Streptophyta; class Pinopsida; order Pinales; family Pinaceae; genus Picea; species Picea sitchensis. The sequence goes on along the minus strand of SNQJ01S0001957.1, from coordinate 186,188 downwards.
CATTGGTCAATTGCACCAACATGGGTCACAAAATGAGGTTCATGTTCTTCTTCGTCCCGGTCTTCACCTCTGTGATGTGATTGTTGACCGAAGATCACGAGGGTTATACCCTGCGTGCGTTAAATAACCTTTGCTAGGCCAGACTAGAGCCCTGCATTCCCGTTTCGGCCCCTGTCATGAAATTGTTTTCTGTCCACAAATGAATCATATCCCTCTATGTGTGTACACCTTTGGCCTCGAAGTTTCACTATTATGAGAAGTTGGCTCTGTTCCTCCTGTAATGGCTACCGAGCAAACCCTTAACCCTCCAGTTTGGAATTTCTTAGGAAGACTATCGAGCCTGTCAAGTTGCTATGGGATATTGTGGTCTATTACTTTGAATAAGGACTCGCCATGGGTCGTATGCTAGTCGTTCTGGTATGGCATTTAGCCACTTCCTCTGTGATAATAGCCGTAAACCTTAAATTTCCAGTTGCACTTCTAAGGTTCATAATCACCTACCTTATTCACCCTCCTTATGTCAAATAACTCAATATTTCTAATGGAAGGGCCTCTGTCCCGTTTCGACTGGATGCGTGGGTATGCGTAGCTATCACTGCTTGTTCGGTTGGTTGATTTTCTACCACATTGGCAAATTGTCGGTTGATATACAGTCACTAGTATTTTCACTTATGAGGATTTGGATGATGGCTGGCATTGGTTACGAATGCTTGGTGTTATTCACACATGTCGCATTCTGTGTATAGTATCTTGCTAAATGAAATATTGGGCATGGTAACTATGGTTTTCTTTGGGGCCGAATGATTATTGGACCAGATAAATATAGAAAGTATCCACTGCATCCTTGTGGTTGTTGGTTGAATAAGCCTGAGTGTGCATAACTTGGTTAATCCCGATGTGACTAAATTGAAGCAATCTCATATTAAATCGATAGATCAACATGATATACTGAGTTATATCGTGACTGTGTATTTGTTGTGATAAGTGGAAATATTGTGCCATGGAGTTTTGTTAGTTGCGCACTATTTGTATTATGGATAACGTTTTTTTATGCTTAGGGATACCCACAAAGTTTTAAGCGTGTTATTTATTACAATTGACCACTGGTTGAAGCAGTGTGTTGTTGATGACAGTCGTGTTGGATATGTGGCCCATCTCTTAAGTCACATTGAATTATTTAGTTTTTACAGTGGCAGAACTACCTTGCATGTGCAAATTATTCTTGCATAGCTTGTGTCTAAATAGTGGCTGTTGGTTGTATAATTAATTTTCATTTAAGGCATGGCAATTGGGTTTTGATTATTTTGGTTACTGCATATATATGTGAATGATATAATTTCATTTTGATGGTCTCTATTGCAGTAGTAGTGACTTCGTTATGATTTTGAAAACATGACTTTTGGGTATGGTCGTAGATTGAAGAAATGCTTGGCAGTGATTGATGTTGATGATTACAGATTGGAAATAGGTACTATTCGTTGATTGTTATAAAATGCGATCGGGGGTAGCGGACAGGGATCGGGGGTAGCAGACCGGGCTGCGGGGGAGGGAATGTTATAGGTCGTGGGGAATTGGGGAGGGGTTATGGGGATGGTTAGAGGGGGGTTACATGGGAACAAGGACTTTGGGGAAGGGATGCGGGAAGGGAACAGGAGATGGGAAGGGTTACGAGGTGGTCTGTCAGGAGTTACGGCTGGTTATGGGAGGGTTACGAGATAGCTTACAGGGGAGGGTTACAGTGAGCGGGAGTGGTAGTGGAAGTGATGTGGGTGAGTGGAGAGGGTGGGGGAGACGTGTGTAAGGGTCGGGAGGCGTTATTGTGGGGTCGAGGTTGTGAGGGGGGAACAGGGGACGATTACGGGAGAAGGGGGAAAGTTTGTAGAAGGATATTGTGTGTATTATTTTTTTGGTGTGTGTATTATTTTTTTATATTATATTATATATATATATATATATATATATATATATATATATTTTTGGTTCTAAATAAACATATATTTTTTAATTAATTAATTAATTATTTTTTCTTTCTTTAAATTTGATTAATTAATTAATTATTTTTTTCTTTCTTTCAAGAATTTGATTTTTTCTTGGCCAAAGGCCCAGTTGGTGGTCAAAGACCAGATTTCTCAGAGAAACTCTGAAACTATGGGTTTGGCTAAAAGCCGGATCAGACAAGGTCTGATAAAGATACTGGCCAAAGGTCAGGATCAGAAAAACAAAGCCCTGATACCAAATGAGACGAACAAAGTTCGTCACGCACAAATAATCCAAAATATCTGGAATATAGTAATCAAATCCATATGGAAAAATATATATGTAATAAGAATGAATAGTAAGATGATAAGATAAGATGATTTACAATTGTGAATGAGGGCTCGTTTATATACCCACACAGGGGTGCCCTTTACCAATAGTCATGTCCTTTGAGACATGACCTTTCATTATTAATAATTATTATTTATTAATTATTATGTTATGACTATCTATGGTATATGTATATTTATGTTCATAACAATTCTCTATACATTTTGACGTTGATTCATAAGAGCTTGGCTAAATGTTTCATGCCAGATTCTTTGATTGGATTGGGCAGGGAATAGTTTGACCTAGGCCTGAAAGGCCTCCTTTCCAAGCCCCACAAGCCCTCGATATCCTTGTACCTCCTCATGTCTCCTTGCAACCCGAGGTCCCTGAAAATGATGGATGATAGAATATTTTCCACCCGACAGTCTCCCAACATCGTGGCTGTCCCAACTTGACTTTGCCTACTCCTCCACCTTTGAACCCCATTGTCCAAGCTGCCCCTAACCACTCACTAGTGTAATCCTCCCATGCTAGCAAGAGATCGAAGACTAAATCCCACCATGCATTGGATAAAGTAAAACCCACTGCTGCCCTTTCCTCACCCTCCAATGACTATGATAAATCCGTGTCTTCCCAGATGCATTTGAGGGATGATTGTTCCCACATGATTAGCGAGATAAAGCCTAAATGATCTTCACATCCAAAGGAAAATTCATGGAAATTGAGAGGTGACAACAACAACCAAGGAAGGGTTGCATCACAGACTGGGAATTATGGATTTTGAGTTTTATGTTATATATTATTTTATGACAGTTGACTTCATGGATCTTTGGACAATATGTTTTTATTTTGGATATATGGGTATTATTTTTGAAATGATTTCAAATTTCATGAGCTAAATTGCCAAAAGTAAATATGTGGATGGGAGACACAAGGAGGTGTGTTTGCTTAACTAATGGTTATGTTATGATTGTTATGAACTAAAGGGAGTCACAAGGGGTCCCACCTACTAGTTATTATTTATTATGACCCTTATTATGATTATTACTTTCCCCCCTAACTAAAGTTAGTTGAGTCTTTTAAGTAACTTAACTAATGAGTTGTTTTAAATACTTTAACCAATTCTAACTTGATAAAAGTAAAAGGAAAGGGAGGAACAAAGGGAGGAACACAGGGAGGATAGAAGCAGACACATGCTAAGGTTTTATCTTTGAGTTTATGTTGAGATAGTTCAGTTTTCATTCATTCATATATTCATCATAGCCTAATTCTCTTTTGTGATAGCGGGGTCTTATTGTAGACAACAATATTCAGGGCTGAATCAAATCATTCAGACACTTGTTTTTCAGAGGTGTTGATCTATCTTTGATAGTTTGTGTAGACTTGTCTGTTTGTGAATTAATTTTCATGACTGATAAAGGCTATTGTGCAGAGTCGAGTGAGAAGCAGTCTGTGGCAGGCTGATCCAACTTTTAGAGTTCAATTTTGGTTTTCTGTCAGAGGTCCTTTTGTATGTTCCATCGGGGATGTCTAAGTTTGAATTTGGTCCAAGATTTCTGTATGAGATTTTGTAAAGAAAATGACTCTTTGGTGAATTGGAATGAAATAAAGGATTGCTTTATGTCTCAACTATCTTGATTATCATCTTGGTGTCTTTACTTATGTTCTTATATTTATTTCAACAACTGTTATATTCAAAAAATCTCATAAAAAGTGAATTTCCAACAAGTTTTTTGTTGATAAGAGACTAGCCTAAGCACTTGTAATTAATACTTGTGAGTTAGGATGCTATTTTTGTTGGCTATAAACATAGGGTGATATTCCCGTCTTCTTTGCTTTAGCCAGGCAAAGTCTGAAAATGCTTGAGTAAGATCAATTCATATCTTTTCCTGAACAATGTGTTTTATGGTTGTTACGATGTATATGGTTTTTTCCTAGTACTTTTCTCTTTTAATGACTAAGTAATGAATTGAATTACACTTAATGTAATGATCTATTTTGGTTTGATTTTCTTTCGTTTTTTTGTAAATTTGTCACAATTACCCCCTTGTGTGTTTGCATTTCACAATTCGTTTAACATCGATTTTTTTGTTGAATTGGTCTTGTACTTTTGATACCCATTTGATCTTTATTTGCTTATGCAAAATTGAGGAAATATGAACATGTCCGCCCCTTGGAAACCAACACCATTGTGTAAGACCCCTTGTGAATATGGAGACTTTCTTAGAGTGTTTCCTTCTTTGGAGAAAAATAAATTCTACTTTTGGCTTCCATTTTCCCATGTCTATTCCCCGCTCTAAAGGTGACACCATCTTAGAACACATCTAGGCCTCAAAATTTTTTCTTGGATGACACCAATCAAATTCATCACTAATGGTTCCATCATATTTGGCCATTTTACCCTATTTCAAGTACATGCACACCACTTTGGCCATTTTACCCTATTTCAATGCTTCCTCTTTTGTTCTTATGGCCCAAGTTGTGGCCCATGCTCTAAAATTCCTAGAGTATGACAAATTTTCGAATGGGAGATTACATATATGGTATGTTTAGAGACAATTTTGATCAAGTTGACATCAAGTAGGATGGAAATTTTTTATTCTAAGTCCACACTATGGTGGAAGGCCCTCCAATGGAAAGAGAAGAAGAAACCAAAACATGCCACTTTTGTCGAAGTTGAAACATAACTCATGTAGGCATTCTAGCATATAATTTCCTTTGATGTCGACATTTAGGCTCTCATTTAGTGTAAATAATGCATTAGAGAATCCATGAATGAATTCAATAAAAGCCTTTGATTACAATCTAAATTCAATCCTCGAGAAAACCAAGATCAAGTGGATTTTGTAGGGGTAGTCACCATCCCTAAACATTCCTATCATGAGTGAAAATCATCACACCTACCATGAAACTTGTTTGCATATATGAAGTGCATAAACCTTTCTATTGATATTGATGCTACCCTTATGGACCATAAGTTGGCCTTAGAATGGAAAATCATTTAATTTCAATAATAACTCACTCAGATGCAATTTTAGGATGAAAATGATAATTTTTGCAACCACCACATGCAAAATCATTTGGGAAATGAGTGTCCACTAGGAAAACCAACTTACAATGCCTTTGCCTCGCAAACGTAGCCTTGACCACACAAATATAAGAGTTTAGACAATCACTATAATTTACCTCGTACACGACACCATTCCTAAATTACATTTTGTACAACTTAGATGACTGATATCTATCTCTTATAATCGCAAGGTGTTCAAATAACCATCACAAGTAACTTTGTGTCTACACCATTGATACTTTAGAACCAAGTTTATTTTTTCCAAACTTTGGTCACCCCATTGATTGCTCGAATTCCGCTTGTCCTGGCACAAATTTTCCAAGTAGAACAACCTGATAAATCACATATTGTGCAGATTATGGGTCAAATCCATGCCATGCAAGTGCAACCTAGAAATGACCTTGAGACCCAAGACCAATGACTAACCTAGGGGACTAGCAAAATTTTATTGAGGTGGTATATGGGGCAACTTCCCTAAATAATGTTGGTTTATGGACCTCATATAGATGACATGTTATATGCAACTCGTGACAATGCGATGTTTCCACTTGCCTTAAATGATTTATGGAAAAAAATGAGCATAGTTGAAGTCATTTATAACTACCAAATTTATGTGGACCCACAAATCCAAATAAAAAGCCTCCCCACTTATGTTTGCATGGGCATGCACACTAACTCATCGAGTTACGACCTTGCCATTATGCCACATGATACTCCATAAGTTTCATGGGTTGTTGAAGCTTGGACTATCAAGAGAAAAGACCAAGTGATACTAACAATGAGGAGATTACCAAAATATTCATGTGCATTATAGATGCCAATGATAATGATTATGGTGAATTTACAAAGTCCCTTATCACCTATACCAAGTTAGAACACAAAGGGAAATGAACCACAATCAATAATTCCAATGCCGCTGCATGTGGATAGCAGTGATGATTGTCCCACCTAAAAAATCACTAACCCTTGGATCCCTTGCTATTGTTAACCCACACCATTTCTTCTATTCAAGTAGACCACAATGCCTCACACAATGATTTATCTGTTGACTTCTTTGTGCATGATCGAGAGAGGCCCTTCAATGTCCATTAGCCCCTCTCTATATTCAATGAATTACTAAGTTAGACCCCTACATCCCTATCAAAATCAATGATATTTTGATCAATGCTGTTGTGGTTAAGGATCCAATGCCAATGTCATCTCCATATAGTTTTGGAATGATATTTGTCAATCTAAGCTACCTTGGCCAAACGATATCTTCCAACAGGAGATGAGAGGAACTATCCCATTCAATATTCAATGAATGATGCCTCGATTCATGTTGGGTGCCTTAAGGGTACACATAAATTTAAGGTTATGGAATTGGAAGGCAATCATTACAAGTTTTACTAGGCCAACCTTTGCTAGAGGGAAAAATCCCCAACATCATCATGGAGCATTGTTTCATAAAAATTAAACAAGGAGTCACCAAGGTAAGATCCCTATTCATAACCCCCACTATAGTCCTAGTGTTTTGTACATTGACCAATGTGTAAATATCATGCAAACATTTTTCTTAGGTGATAAGCCATGAGAAATTTATAAAGTTACCTCATATAGTTGTACATATGGAGCAAGCTATGTGACTATATAAAGTTTCCTAGTGGGAGCTCAGGGCTAAGTCCCTACTAATGAATATGATCATTTTACTTGGGAGTACTTTTTTCTCCAATGAGTCGATAGCTATGATGTAAGTGCAAATACACAGAAATGGTTGGGAGTGAGAGGGGGGTTAAGATACAAAAGGTGGAAAGAGAAAGGGAGGGACAAAGAAAGGTGCATGTGGTCGTCACCCAAGCCATTCCTTATGATTAGTAAGAGGTGGCATGATCACAAAATCCTTCAAGGATAGTAGGGAACCTCACTTCCATCCACATAAATTCTCAACCTACCTTTGTCATCTCTATATACCACTTTTTGAGACTATTGCTGGGTTCTTTGGTTTTCCTTGGGTTGATGTTTTGGCTATCCTTTGTTGTTCAATTAGTTTTTGAACTCATTCCAAATTTCACATAGAACTCATATGGCCCAGGAGATCTAGGGACAATATACTACCAAAAGTTGATATGCCCATGCCATGTTATGCAGTGAGATATAAACCTCTAACTACATGCTAGACCAAGTTTCCTGCTCCCATGAGGGGATAACCATTATAGATAGGGGTTGGATCTATTGGAAGACTAGTTCAATGGAAATACCTTACTCTATCAAGTAGGCTAGTAGGAATTTGAGCCTTTGTTCTATCAAGCACTATGGAAAATAGGTCTTGTATTAGCATGTAGGCTATAAATGTTGCCCAAGTAATTATATAGAAGACCATTGTGCTAAGGTCTAGATTTGTTATGGCTCTCACGATGGTTAGTGAGTAGGTTAATAGTGATGTAGTCTCATGTTAAATTTCTCTTCTACCTATTGCAATGAGTAAACTAGAAGGGTTATACTCATTTTTTGGGATTGACTATGATAGAAAACATCTTTCCATAAGCCTTTCTTATCTTAGATTCCTAGCATGGGGGTGGAATTTGAGTAGAAATTTGTTGCTAGGTGGTGAATCCTCATTGATAACTGTTTCCCCATGTTTAGATCTTGATAATATACATATATTTATGCTACTTGTATGTTGGGTCTACATAAGAAGCTAGAGGGATAAAATTCATAGCTATAAAACTTACAATGAGAGGTTGATGGAAGCTCAAATAGTGCAGATCATAATAAATGATCAATTTCTCCAAATCCTAACAAAGATGCAAAGTCGATTACAATAGGGAAATGGTGGTAGCTTTTATTATGATACTTTCATTCGCTTGAGAGACTTAAGAGATTTATGTTGAATACATTACAAATCAACATTAACCACAATATAGAAGCACTTAACTATGGAGAAAGGCTAAATTTTATTCATGGAGGATCGAAGTTAAACTTTAAAGTTGACCAAATGGATAACCATGTGACATCTCAGTTCATGGGGCACACAATTGTACAAAAAAACATTTGATACCCATGCGGTTTTTGTTTCACCAACATCACATTAAATTATGTGGTGCATTGAATGCAATGATCATTCTAATAGCTTGGTTGTTCAAGAAATAGTTATATTAGTGGGATTTATTCACTCAAGGGGGAGCACTTTAGCCATCCCTTGTCCATACTTGGATTAAATGAAATCACATGGACCAAGATTTGAGATGGAGTTCCATTTCCCTCAATTTCCTCCTTTGGGAAACTTTATAAATGAAAGTCACCTCCATACATTTTCACAAGTTCAATGTGAGTAGGGATATGCTACAAGATTTTAGCTATAGATTGTTACATCCACATTCTTCAATTTATTTCATTGTGCTTCATAAATGGTTGTGCTACCAAAATTCCCTTCCTTCCAATTGAACATTGCATAAGGTGAAATGTTGCTCAAATCATTCCAGATTTAGTGAGAAAATCCTATCGAAAGAACACCCGAAAGAGAGAGTTTGGAGACCATATCCATCACTCCCTCAAGATGAACTTTCAATTTTGTATTTTGTTCTTGTATTTGATTTTAATATAAAACATTTGGTCTCTTTTCCTCCAATGTGTTTTCAAATGGTTTGCATGCTTCTCCATTGGATTTTGTACTAACCATTTGATTTACTAATTTTGTTAGAGAATTTGTAGTTTTGGTTTCTTTGTTGTCATTGTGTGTCAGTTAATTGAGGAGGATTCTCCATTCTAATCCATCTCTTCTTTCTCCACATCAAATCCGATTCACTAAGAAGCTTTCATCAAGGTTTGCTTACCCTTTATCCATCACTTTCAATAATTAAATGCCTAAGGATTAGTTTAGTTTGTTTTGTTGTCAAATCCCGCTAGCATGATTGGTTTCAAAGGGTTTCTTTTGTAGGGTGACCCAGGTTTGAAACACGATGTAGTTGAGAGGAGACACCTAAAAAATCTAGCTAGCTAAGGGTTGGAGTGTCCAAGGTCAAGTGTGATCCCCAGGTGATTTTGATGGCTTATATGCCCCTAGGTTGTGGTTTCTTATCCAAAGGCTATTCCCACAAGTCACAAACACACTAGAAAACAAAAAAAAAGTTTAGTTTGTTTTGTCGACCCATAAATCTCAAATATTTTCATTTCTTGTCTACATCAATAACTCCTACCTATTGATTGAATGCATTTGGTCACTCCACACACCGAATCACACACAATAGAATGGTGACCATAATGAGGAAGAGATCTTTAATTTCATCCTCTTGTTGGATTTAAGACCTTTCTTTTATCACTCACTACTTTCTAGCACTTATCACCATAGTATACATTGTTGTTTTTCCCCCACACAAATTTTTGAGGCTTATGAATTTCAAATTTGTAGTTTCCAAACACTCTTGGAAAACTATACAGGTCATGTAGACACATAGTATGTGATCTATTTCTAGTTTTACACCCACACAATTGAGTCAAAAGAGGATTTTTTAGGTTGATTTGCTTATTGTGTGGGTTATTTGCTTGGAGGAAATCGCTAGCTTATAACCCCTACATTAGTATCAAATTATGAGAGGGTGTAGGAAACATAGGGATAATAGATATCGTTCGACAAAACCAATAGTTAGATTAGAGCATGACCTTGGAAACATAGAATTTGGAACAAGGAGATTGAAACTCCTTTCTAGCAAGTGTTCTTTTTGGGCACAAGGGACATACCATGTTTTTGGTGTCAAATGACGTTGGACCTATTGAGAAATATAGCTTCGACATGAAATTCTGCACAACTTAGTGTGAACGTGAAAGAAGTAGTTCAAGATATTTTTATTTTCAAAAAGTAATTCACTTTAGTAAAAAAGTGAAAAGTCTTATATTTAGTAGTTGAGTTTAAAAAGTGTATTTCATGCATGTATGACTTAGACTATAGTGATCTCAAAAGTGGATTAGGGTTATAGTCTTAGTTGAAAGTATAAAGAAAGGTCAAGATAGAGGGTTGCCATACAATTGAACAATTGAGAAGGTTAAGCAACTCTGAGAGAGAGAGAGAGAGAGAGAGAGAGAGAGAGGAGAGAGAGAGAGAGAGAGAGAGAGAGAGAGAGAGAGAGAGGCAAATCCGGGTAACATGCAATTTTGGACAAGTTTCTATATAGTTATGTAATGTGGTACATACATCTATATAGTCACATAGACATGCCTGTACAATCATACAGATAGAGCGTATAGGTATCACTACTGTCTGTACAATCAACCATACATTTTGTATATCCGTACAATAAATCATACTTCTCATGCAGGTCATTCTGTTCAATTTAGGGTGATTTTAGTGGTTGTACAATTGTTGTTTTTTGGTAGCTTGTGGAGGTTTCCTTGTAAGTTATTTGAAGGAATGAAAAGATGATTTTGAAGGAGTAAATTACCTATGTATGTGTGAAATTGATTATATGCTTCTACTATTTAATTTCCAACTATTGTGTGATTGATATTATGGCATGGAATTCAATTTCAACATTAGTTAAATTCAACAATTTACTTGATTAATTGAGATCATAAGGATGTCAATCATCTAGGCTTGGAATTTCTACAAGGTACCAAAGCTATTTATCTAATTGAGATTCTTAGGGATTTGTAGTAGTAAATCAATTGCAGGGAAGGACCAACAACTAAATGGTTTCAAAGTTTTATTTTCAGATTTAAGAGTTTATGCAGTAGATATTAGAGATGGTAGATTCATTTGTCCTTAGGTTTGAGGTCATATTGAATGGTGCCTCAAATTTCTTAACATGGAAGGTGAGGGTTACACTCTTAATAGAACAAAATGATCTATGGGATATTTTCAAGGACATTGTGACTCTGCCTATGGATCCATAGAGGTTGGCAGCTCACAACAAGAGGGAAGTGAAAGCCAAGTGGATGATCTTGGATGCCATAAAGGATCATTTTGTTGGGTATGTGTTATATTCTTTGCTTGGGTGTGTGTGTGGGCACGTCAGATACAAAAAATATGTCTGACGATCCCTACCACTAGAGCTCTGCCGTGTGTGCCGAGCGCTTTCCTAGGGGGGGGCAGGTATGCCCCCCCTGGTTACGTGCAGTGTTTGGGGCAACACACCAACTTTTTTTTTGGGCGGTTTTTGCTATTTTTAGCGGATTTGAAAATTAATCCCGGATTAAGGGATTAGGGTTTTGGTATCTACGGAATACCTAAAAAAATTGTATATATTGTATGGCGAATGGTGAAATTCGATATATAATGAATAGAAGAAAGGTTTTCCTGGTTGAGGGTTTCCGGTATAAAATCTCTGTGTATTCTGTGTATGAGCCATTGATTAATTTCTGTCTTGCTTAATAATCTATATGCATTGCTTTACTTCGTAGGTTTAAAAATTACACATTTGATCCCTCGATATCTGAGAAGAAGACATTGAAGGAGATGTTGAGTGCCTTGGTTAGTCTCTACCATTGTGAGAGAATAAACAAAAATATGATATTGTGGAACAAAATCAGATCCATAGAGATGACTAGATCAAGCACACTCACCAGTTACCTTATGAAAGTCACATAGGTTCGTGATAAACTTGCAATAGTCAAGGAGAAGGTTGTAGATGTAGAGTTAGTGAACATGACATCGAATGGATTCCCAACTCCATGGAAGCATTTTTCAAAGGTATTTTCACTTGGGAGAACCTTCTTAATTTTGAGAGGCTTTGGGACAATTGTGTCCAAGAGGAGACTCAGATGGAGTCAAAGGCCAACACGAAGGGTGGTGATGAGTACCTAACTCTATTTGGTTAGTCAAATAAGTTCAAAGGTAAAGGACCCAACAAGGGTAAGGGGCAAAGTGAGGACTCAACCTCACAACCAGGAAAAAGGCACTTGAGTTAAATCAAGTGATTCATTAGTCATAATCATGGTCATTATGCATCAAAGTGTATTGAGAATAAGAAGGGTAAAGGGAAGCAACGTAGAAACCTATGTAGAAACTCACATGAATGAGTTTTTTGCCAAGTTTGAGAATGATTTCTCATTGGTATCTTTCCTTTATATGAACATGATTCCAAGGAATGCGTGGTATGTGGATAATGGGGCATCTTGATATATGGCATTAGCCTAACAATTATTTTCTAGTTTGAAGAAGCTAGACTCAAGAGTACAGGTTGAGATTGGTGATGATGCCAAGTACCTAGTAGCAGGAGTTGGTACTATTCCCTTCCAACTTGAGTAAGGTAATTATTTAGATTTTTATGATGTCTTGTTCGTACCAGGACTCAGGAAGAATTTTCTTTCAGTTTCGGTTATGGAGGATAAGGGATTTGTAGAAGAGTTAAAGAACCAACAAGTCCTCATACGACTGAAGGAATCTATCCCTTAAGTAATAAGGGGTTATCGAATATAATTTGTACAGGTTGCAGGGTGAACTTGTTCGAGCACTAGTGCATAATAGTGACAACTTGTGCGAGTTGTGGCACAAGAGGATGGGGCACCTACATCACAGGACATTTCCTTTTCTAAGGGAAATAGTTACAGGTATTCCAGAGTTTAGTATTGAGCATGGTTCATGCATAGGGTTCATGCTTTTCAATCATTCCAAGGATGTTTTCCCAAGAAATGAGCATAAGTCTAAGGGGATTCTAGACCTAGTACATTTGGATTTTTTTGGAACAATGTCAATAGTGTTAATAACCAAAAGCATGTATATTTTCCCTTTATTGATGATTTCCCTCGCAAGACTTGGATCTACTTATTAAATACCAAGGATGAGGTATGTAATAGGTTTCAAGATTTCAAATATCTCATTGAAAACTTAACAGGGAAGAATATGAAAGTCTTGAGATCGAAGAATGGGGGAGAGTATACCTCCAAGGAGTTTGATGGTTTTTGAAAGAATGCATGAATCAAGAGGGAGATTAATGCTCTGTACAACCCACAATAGAATGAGTTAGTAGAGCGAAAGAATGAATCCATCATAAAGGCTGCTAAGGCCATGATACATGACTAGGAATTGCTAATGTTTCTTTGAGTAGAGGCATGTAACTGTAATGTTACTGACTTGGCTAGTCTAGGAAACGTTGCTAATGTGTGTGTAGGATCAAAGGTTTATAGCATATAAAGGATCATACAAATAATAAACATGAAAAAGGACTGCAAAGTTTGTATTATGATATCTCTGTGGATTACAAAATGGCCGAATGCGGCTGAAGAACTGACAATACTCGACTAGATCAACATACAAAGGATCTTAGTCGGAATATAAATAAGCAATTGCGACCGAATAAAATAACAACACTCGGCTAGATCAAAAGACAAAAGGATCTTAGCCAGAATACAAATAAGCAACTAAAAGATAATACCCAGAATATGGGAGCACTATGGAATCAATGAAGAATAATGGAAGACCTAGATGATCTTCCCGGTGACTAGGGTGTGTCTTTCAACACTGAAATCAACCAACTGGTGTCTTCCTCTTGGAATAAACTGAACTATCTCTCCTGAGATGCGCCTCTTCTACTCAATGACAAGTCATAATCTACATAATGATGAATTAGGTCGCTGAACCTTCCTTTAGAGCTTTCCAAAACCCTAAATCATGTTGAAACCCTAATTCACTGTTGACTTCCAAAACCCTAAATCATTGCTGAAACCCTAATTCACTATTGACTTCTATTTTTAGCTCATAATGACTTAAAAGAGCTTTTAACCCTTTTTAGGTCAATGCCACTTTTAGAATATAACACCTGTGACTGGAGTGACCTCTAGTAACCCTGTTTACCCCTCTTTGGCCTTGGCTATAGTCTAACGGGGCAGTTTAGACCATTAAGCCTCCTCTCTGGAGCTCCTATTTGGAAAGGGACATTATAGTCCTCCCTTCCCAAAATTGTTTGTCCTCAAGCAATACAACTCCAGGGTGCTGCAACACATGCTCGCTCTCCCAAGTAGCATCCTCTACTGGAATCCCTCTCCATCTAATCAAACACTCTCTGATGACCCTGCTCCTCAGTTTCCGCTCCTAGAACTCCAAAACCTCCTCCGGAACTAACTCCAACTGTCCCTCCTCATCCAACGGGGGAAGCTCCTCTGATGTGCTAATGAATTGTCCCACTGACTTTTTGAGGCAAGACACGTGGAACACGTTATGAATCTTGCTCCCCTCTGGAATATCTAGCTCGTAAGAAACCTCGCCTACTCGACACATGATCCTGTAAGGACCATAAAATATGGGCTTGATCTTCTTGGCCCCACTCTTATTCAGAGATGACTGTTTATAGGGTTGGAGTCTCAAGAAAACCAAATCTCCAACCTCAAAGCTGCGCTCTATCCTGTGCCTGTCCACACTTATCTTCTGTCGGTTTTGCACCGTCTGCAGGTTCTCTTTCAACAACTTGAGAATCTCCTGAATCTCTATGATCCAATCCTTGGCTTTGGGAGCTCTACTCTCCCCAAATACCAAGTCTACCAAAGTGGGAGCATCATATCCATACAATGCTTGGAAGGATGTCATACCAATGGACATGTGGAAGGTGGTGTTGTAGCAATGTTCTCCTAAATGTAACCACTTTACCCACGTTCTCTGCTATCCTCCTACATAGTTCCTCAAATACCCTTCAACCCACTTGTTGACAATCTCAGTCTACCCATATGTCTGAGGGTGATAGATGGTGCTGGGTGTCAACTCTGTCCCCACCAACTAAAACAACTCTCTCCAAAATGTCCCTATGAACCGACTGTCCCTGTCATTGACGATGTTCTTCGGAAACCCATGAAGTCTGAAGACTTCCCTGAAGAAAAACTTGGCTACCTAAACTACACTGTACTCTTTCGGTATGGCGTAGAAGTTAGGAAACTTGGTCAATCTATCGACCACTACATAGATACAGTCCTTACCCTGGATCTTGGGTAGACCTGTGATGAAGTCCATAGATATACTCTCCCATTTATGCTCTGGAATGGGGAGTGGATGAAGTAGCCCTGCTGGAAGAGCATGCTCTGACTTGTTCTGCTGGCAAGTCACACACTCACTGACGTGTCTCATAATGTTTTGTTTGAGGCCCTTCCATGAGAACCTTTCTCTGATTTGTCTTGTAGGTTTTGAAAAACCCCTGATGGCCTGCTAGAGGTGAATCATGAACTGCAGTGAGGATCTTCTTCTTAAGCCCTGAATCTGGAACCAAGTAGACTCTACCCTTGTAAAATATGACATCGTCAATGACCCTGTACTAGTCATCCTGTATTTTCCCATCCATTACCTCACAAGAGAACTTATTCTTGGAATATTCCACTAACAAGTGGGATTTCCAATTTGCTGAAATCTCCATCAAAGAACATGCCGTAGGTCTCCTCGATAGTGCATCGGCCACAATGTTCTTCTTCCCCTTGACATAATCTATGTCAAAGTCGAATGCCTGTACCTTCATCACCCATTTCTTTTGGTGCTCACTTAGGTCCTTCTGCTCAAGGAAATACTTCAAACTGTTGTGATCGGTCTTGACCACAAATTTGCTGCCCACCAAATATTGTCTGAAATTGGTCAAGGAATGCATGATTGCCAACATTTCCTTGTCATAAATGGAGTACAACCTCTTAGGTTGACTAAGATTCCGGCTCTCGAATACAATGGGGTGTCCTCCCTACATCAAAACTGCACCGATCCCTTCGCCGGAAGTGTCACACTCTAGTACAAATGGCAAGGTGAAGTCTGGTAGTGCCAACACTGGAAAAGTGCCCATGACTTCCTTCATGTGATCAAAGGCTTCCTGTGATTTCTCAGTCCATATGAAGGCCCCATGCTTGGTAAGATCTGTCAGCGGTGCTCCAAGTTGAGAAAAACCCAAACGAACCGCCTGTAATAGCTACACAACCCGAAGAAGCTCCTCAATTCTGTCACATTCTTGGGCGTCGGCCAATCCAGAATGGCCCTGAAATTCTCTTGGTGCGCCTGTACCCCCTATGCATTGATGATGTGGCCTAAGTAAAGCATCTCTGTCATAATGAACTTGCACTTGGACTCTTTGGCATATAATGACTATGCCTCCATGATGCTTAATACCTCATCCAGGTGCCTCATATGCTCTTTCCATGACCAACTATAGATCAAGATGTCGTCGAAGAAATCCAAGACTGATTTCCTTAACTGATCCCTGAATATATGGTTCATGCAAGACTGGAATGTAGCGGGTGCATTGGTTATCCCAACTGGCATAACTAGGAACTCGAAGTGTCCAAAATGACATCAAAATGCCGTCTTCTCTATGTCCTACACTTGGATGCTGATCTGATGATATCCAGAGCATAGATCAATTTTTGAGAAGAAAACTGCCCCATGCAGTTCATCCATCAACTCGTCAATGCGTGGGATAGGGTACCGGTTCTTGATGGTTTTCTTATTAAAGGCTCGGTAATCAATGCACATCGTCATGGTGCCATCCTTCTTCATAACTAAGACAACTAAAGAAGAAAATGGGCTGATGCTTGGTCTGATGTGTCCCATCGCCAACAATTCCTTGATTGCCTTCTTTATCTCGTCCTTGAACCTCCTAGGAGGACGATAGGGGGGGGGTGATCATAGGTTTGGACCCCTCCTCCAACTCAATGGTGTGCTCAAACCCCCTGTCAGGTGGTCTCCCTGGTGGAATTACCTCAAAGACCTGCTGATGTTGTCCCAATAAATTCTTGATCTCTGTATGGTATTGTTGTCGACCTTCCAAATCCTTCTGAGTAGTGATCAAGCATTCTGCGGCATATGCTACCTCCCCATTTCTAAATATACTCTCCATCCTCTTGGCTAAAACTGTCCTAGGTGCTCCTGTCGACATACCTCTTAGAACAACCTTCTTCCCATCCTGAACTTTGAATCCCATTTCCAAGATTTGGTAGTTGGTAGTGATTTTTCCCAAGGTAATGATCCACTAAACTCCTAACACCACATCTGTGTCTGATAGGTCAACCACATAAAATGTGTCTCTCACTGTGTAGTTGCCTAACTTCATCTCTAAGTTTGGAACTCTGTCTAGACACTTCACTGTGTGGCCATCTGCTACCGCAACATCAAACCCCTCAAAATCCTCTGTCTGAAGTGCCTGTATCGATACTAGTGAAGCGTCGATAAAGTTGTGGGTGGCCCCACCATCTATCAGGGCGATTTACCATTGCCCTAGAATAATCCCTCTGATACAGAGGGTATCATACCTGGAAACACTAGAAAGGGTCGCTATGACACCTCCCTTTGCCGGTTTCCTCCTGTTAGCCTGTTCTGGTGGTTGTGGGACTACTAGAGGATGGGCTCTTGCTGGTGTCGGTGGTCTACGGGGAGGCTGCTCCTCTGCTGGTGCTGACTCCTCCTTTGAACTAGTTGATCCACTTTCCTGCTCCTCCTCCTCACTATCCATGCTGTCTGCTGCTACCTCAATATAATGAATCTCTCCCTTGCCCATGGACCTATGGCCTGGAACCCAAGGATATCTACAGCTGAAGCAAAGATTCTTCCTCATAATCTCTCACCTAGTCTCATCATCCAACTTCTCCTTGCCCTTCCATTCTCTCTGGAATGGATTCGTATCTTGATCCCTTTGGGGCACAAATGGTTTGGAGAAAGTTTTAGTCTTTGGCACTGAGTCTGCCAGATCTCGAGCACGAAGGATGGCATCCTGCAAAGTGGGAGGTCTGTATGCCTTCACCCATCCTCTCAAAGGCTCTATGAGTCCTTCTGTGAATAACATGACCAACCTGGGCTCTGATAGATCTGTCACTGCCATGGCTACTCGTTGAAACTCTGTGATGAACACCTCTGCTGTGCCAATTTGTCTCAACTGGGCTAGATCCCTGAAGTGTATCTCGAGATCCTTCCTTTCAAACCTGTCCATGAGCCTATCTGTAAACTCCCTATAGGAGGTGATGCGACTGTGACCCAATGTCACCAGTCCATGATACCACCACTCGTGTGCCTCACCCTCCAAGTGTAAGGTCGCGAAACTGATGGCCTATGCCTCGGTCATCTGGTTGAGCTTGTAATACATGTCTAGCTTCTGTACCCAATCTTTGGCGGTGTATTTGGACAATCTGTCGAAAGAAGGGATGGCGAGTTTCCCAAATTTTTGAATTAAATCGAGGTTATGCCCCTGCTGCTGTTGTGGTCCTCCCCTCTGCGACTCTCTGGGGCGGTTCCTAAGTCTGAGTCCACAACACTCGACTAAGGTCATGTCCTAATGGAAGTCATGACCCAATGCTGCGTACTCCCTCCTATACTCTACAATGTCGTCGACATGAGTGAGTGGCCTCTGTGCTATCGGTGGCGGTGCTGCTACCAGGGGTGCCCTCTGGAAACTGGGAAACAAAGGTCTGGGAATCCTACTCGCAGAGGTGTATGTGCGAGAGGGTGACTGGGGTCTACTGCCTGCTCCTGAGTTCCCTTGTGCTGCATGCGGGACTTGTGTATCTGGGGTGCCCACTCTATCCAATCTATCAACCACCTGTGCCAAGGACTGAGACATGGTCCGTTGACTAGCTAACATATTGTTGATAATCTGCATGAAAGCTACCTCTATATCTACGGGGGCCTTGCCACTGCCCTCTGGTCACTCATATCTATCTCCTAGTATCCTCTCTGCCTCGTGCTCAGCCTCCCGCTCCGCCCTTCTCTCTGCTTCTCTGTGCGCCTCTTCCTCTTCCTCTGAGCTAGGAGGAAAAGGCGAAAAATTGGGCCTATGCCTTCTTTCCTGATGCCTATTGTAAGTGACATATTCGTCACCTACGTGTTCAACACCCTCTGGGTCTTTTGCTGCACTCATTGTATTTAGTCACAGGCTGGCAAGACTAAAGCTATGATACCACTGTAATGTTCCCGACTTGGCTAGTCTAGGAAACGCTGCTAATGTGTGTGTAGGATCAAAGGTTTACAACATATAAATAATCATACAAATAATAAACGCGAAAAAGGACTGCAAATTTTGTATTATGATATCTATGTGGATTACAAAATGGATGAATGCAGCTGAATAACTGACAATACTCGACTAGATCAACATACAAAGGATCTTAGTCGGAATATAAATAAGCAACTGCGACTGAATAAAATAACAACACTCGGCTGGATCAAAAGACAAAAGGATCTTATCCGGAATACAAATAAGCAACTAAAAGATAATACCTAGAATATGGGAGCATTGCGAAATCAATGAAGAATGATGGAAGACCTGGATGATCTTCTTGGTGACTAGGGTGTGTCTTTCAACACCAAAATCAGCCAACTGGTGTCTTCCT
>SNQJ01S0001957.1:142337-163899 GCA_010110895.2 Picea sitchensis | reverse complement strand
GAGAGAGAGAGAGAGAGAGAGAGAGAGAGAGAGAGAGAGAGAGAGAGAGAGAGAGAGCATAGGTGACTCCAAGAAGCATGGGTTTCGTAAAGTCATATAGGCAGATCCATATAGTCATATGGACATGTTCGTACAATCACTTGCACAATCCATATGGAAAGTTTGTACACTCATTTGTAAATTCCGTATAGTTGTACAATAGGATATACTTCTCAGGCAAGTCATTCCACTTATTTTAGTGTGATTTTGGTAACTGTGAAACAACTATTTTTTTGGAAAATTGTGGAGGTTTCCTTGTAATGTTTTTGAAGGAATTAAAATATGATTTTGAAGAAGTGATTACCCATGTATGTGTAACACACCCAACCCCTAAGTGCTCTTTTAAGGGGTGGGGCATCATAATTTTTTTTCCCTTAACTATCTCAAATCCTCCATTCAGGGTCTCTATCACATTCTTCTCATCCAGAGCTTTCCAACCATGGTCTCCATGCTCAAAACCGAGCTCAGAAATGGCAAATATACCTCTCCCAAGTTCCTGAAGTGGTCATTGGTTGGGGCCACATGGATTTCATGTGGATCCAAATCAATAAGCTTCATCCCAAGTTCTTCGATATCCCAGAGCTTCTAGCATTCCTAAATCTATGGTGGAGATCCATCCACCAACCAATCCAATGATTGGGCTTAATCCTCGGCTAACTCACAGGATAGCGGGGAATTCAACATTCATCCTTTAGATTTAAATTCTAGGCCTAGCCCCTTCCCTCTGTCTACAATCACATACGACCATGGGCTATGACCAGATGCCAAGACAACATGCGCCTAATTCGATGCTTCTGAGATTCGGGAATTTTCACTTCACCACTCGCCAATTCTACCAAACTCCAAACTGGCGAAGTTCTAAAATGACGTGAGAGGGATCGACGGTCCCTTCTCCCTTTCCATATCAACGACCCATAAAAAATTTAGGCTCTAGCGCTTCGATGAATTCCCAAGTACTCACAATTGCAAACTTACGAAGTGCAATCCTTCCGTAGTGTCAGATCTTCTGACACCTGTCCTTTGAGATCGACGACTCAGGTGGACTCCGGCCTGCGGGGCTTCGGGAGTTCTTGTTCCACTTTTCTCTGAAGTGGATATTATTTGAAGTAACAGGTCGCTCGCCACACGTCCCCAAATGACGAATGGTTGAGATCCTCTTCGTTACTCCGAGCTTTGGGGATTTGCGAAGCACAGAGCTTCAAATCCTCCAGAGTGGCTCTCCTCCTGAGTTAACTATAAACTGACACATGTCTCGGTTGATGGAAGGTTCAGATATCCTCTGACTCCCTATGACTTCGAGAGTCTTCAAACTTTTACACTTGCTTCCTTCCAGTGTGTTAAACCTCCGAAGTACAGGATCTAGTGCCATGTGTTTCCTGGCGCCAATGGGTAGGATGGACTCCGACACTTCAAGACTTCGGTTATTTCATCCTCTCCCCGCCTATAAACTCATGGAGGGTCAGTCTTCGGACTAAAGGATCTTCCGCAATGTGTCCTTTATTATGGACGGTCGAGATCTACTCCAGCCTTCAGGGGTTTTGATGTTACAATACCCTTTTCCTCTCGAAGAGGTCAATGCCAAGCTGACTACATCATAGATTCAACGGTCGAGATAGCTCTTGGGAATCCTCAAATCTACAACCCAGTTTAACTTCGGGACTTCGTGACTTCAGGGGATTGACCTCCTGTACGATGAATATGCCCAATTCACTGAACCCACGAAGTTTGAAGGGCTCAAAGGATTAATATTCGCGTTCCTTCTCCATATCCAATGATCGTGAAGAGCTTCGACTCATCCCAAACCAATCTCATCCATTCGTCTTACAAATGAAAGGGTATTCCCTTTCGAGACTTGAATCTTTCTATCCTTCCTAAGCTTCATCAACTTTAAAATACTTAGGCACTTTGCGCTATTTCTACTGAACTCAACACTTAGAGGAATTCTTCCGCGCACCCCTTCCGCTCATTCATCAACTCTAGAACTTAATAGGTTCTTGGTCTCCGCCCGCCTCGCAGAGAGCCCATGCATACATGCACTACCTCTCCTGATCTTAATAGAATCCTTCCTCCAGGAGATTAATAATTACTAGGAGTGTTGACATGCACACGTGAAACTATGCCCAAGGTCGACGAACTCACAGTTCATTTATTTTAACTTGAGCCACCACAGGGCTTAAGCATTTAGGTGTACAAGACAAATAATTCCTTACTTGCTTAAATACATAATCAGAGAGAATTAAATGGATACAGTATAACCATTAAGCAAACATGCACATCCCTAAAACATTCATAGGATATCCAACTTTAATCTACAGTTACAGTTCAATTACACAGGATATGAGAATACTTATCTATTACAGGTTGCATCCAACTAACTGACTTTGGGTGTTCGCCTTTCCACCCAACCATAGGCTCAGAGGCATTCATTCTTAGCGCTCTGGCCACCCCCGTGCCAAGCCATGATATCAATAGGGAATTTATGCCAATTCTCACAGATCCTTTCTCTTTCACAACTTCTGTGAGGTTTATCATATGCTTCCTCAACATCAAGCTCACAACCTTCTGCTTAGGTCCCCTTCTCTACAAACTCTCAAATACTTTCTTCTCTGTCATGGCCTCGACAAGGTTTATTAGATGCCCCCCCAACATCAATCTCATGGCCTTCTACTTGTTCTCTGCTCGAAAGCTCCGTGCATTGTCCTCTCTATCTCTTCCCATGTGTATTATTCTGTCTATATTCTCCCCCCTCCAGGAAGGTTCTCCACCTGTCTTGTTCCTTCTGTTAGAAGGAAACTCAGGCCAGTCTAGGTCTACATGACTCTGTGGTACTTCATGATGACCTTCTTCAGCTAGAACATGTTTCCATTTACGGGGTCGTTGATGGTTCAACCACCGTTCCTTTCTTCATTAACTGATTCCTCCTTGGGAACTGAAGGAGGTTTATTATCCTCATCAAAGGGGAAATTTGGGTTCATTTGACATAATGAACCCTCTCTATAGTTTTCCCATTCTTTCCTCTAGTGATATCATGGCCAATACTTTCAAGTCTTCACCCCCACAATCAGTTATTGGCAATCTAAACAATAATACACTTACATTGTTCTCATGCCATAGCATGGTGATTACGATTAATGATTAATTACAAGCTGGGGGAAACATGGGTGTTAAAATCCCCTCCCCTTAAAAAGGGAACACCGCCCTCGATGTTCTTTCTCAGTAACATGTCAGGCCTTTCTCATTCAGTCATTTCAGAAATCTTGATCCTCTTTCTTGGTCAGGTCCTTTCCAGACCCTTGGCCTTCATCACCGACCTTCAATAGTTTGGGGACAACAAGCATATTAGTCACAATTTTATGCGAAAACATCTTACTATTGTTCAAAATTGAAGAGGAAAATTTCATAATCTAGCACAATACTTATCTGTGCAGTTCGTGGGTTTGCTTCCACATGACTTTCTGCTTATCCAGGCTCATTTTTTTTTCCTGAAAATACCCATTGTGTGCATGATCCCAATAAATAGTTTACAAAAACTATCAGAGTCTCCTCTTCCTTGCGGTCACTCAACCTCCAGGCCCAGGCTCAGGCATCCCCTTCTCTACTATATAATTCCTTGAGTGATCCATCTTGCATTGCCAAGGATTTCTCACACATGAATAATTCCAGAGGCTTCATCGAGAATTACAGTCGAGGCATCCCTTAGACTTTCTTTGCTGAGGCGTCTCTCTGGCTTGTGTTACCTCAACACAACATATTCCAGGTGATCATGACTTACCATGGGGTTCTCATGTCTCAAAAATGGCCTCTTTCATGCTTTTCATCTTGACAACCTTCATCTATCCTTTCTGGACATATATTTTCTTCTTACCTGTATCACAGGTATACAAAAATACATGAGACATCATCATAAATTCTAAATTTCAGAATTTTATTGCAAATATGTCACCCATAGATCTTCCAATTTCCTCATTTATTTTCAGATCTGTTCAACATAGAACCAGATTCACCAATTATGGGACTTTCCTTCCCATAGTAGTTTGGCTCAACATGCAATTTTGGTTTCCTTATGGGCTTACAACACTGCCATATCCAACACCCTTTGCTTCCTACAATTTCAACATTCCCCAGCCAAACAAGTTGTTAGTTCTCATGCACATTATATGTCCATTGAACACTTGCAGTGGTTCACAAACAATTTCAGGAATGTGGACACTAACAATCAAATGCATTCGCTTCAAAGAAAATACCATTTCTTGTGGTTTGGCTCAACAGGTAATTAGTCTTCCTTATGGACTTATAACATTGCCATATCCAAGACTCTTTTCTTCCCGCACTTTCAACTTCAATCAACCAAACAAATTGTTAGTTTCCCATGCACATGTATTTTCACTGCACCTTCATAACGTCATCACAAACAATTCTTAACTTGTGCATGCTAACAATGAAATCACTTTTATTTATTCGAGGATATAAAGAAAAAGGAAATTTCATTCCTTACACATGCATTGGTTCAGTATATCAACCTTTCTAGATGCAATTCAACATTAAGTGAATTTAATCAATGTGCCAATGTCCATGGCCATATTCACACATAATGCACCCTTGTATTGATTTAAGATTATCACTTTTCAGGCTAGGCACTCTCGCCAAGGTGTGTTGGAATTCAACCAACTTATTATCATATGGATTCTCTGTCCATAATTATTATTTTAGCAGAACCATATTTTCTGCTCTGAATCGATCACAACCTTAAATCGTCATTCATGAAACTCAAGGTTTCACATGAATGCGTTTAAGAATTTCTTGATTGGTCAATGCATTCATTACATATCAGTTCATGAATTCTTCCAAGGATTACAAACAATATTTACTACCAGAGGTTCACACCTCCACCATTCATGTTCTCCTTCCTGAATCATACCCTACTAGGGTATCCAAGGCATACAACTGCCTTTCAAAAGTTATAACATTAATACAATAAAATATTTCAGAAGGGGTTCTTACCAAATCCCTTCATACCTTGTGCCACATAGGCATGAACATTTTTATACCGGTTCTTGGCTGCTAGCACCCTCTTTCTGATTTTTTTTTACATCATCAACAATGATTTATGGGGACTTTTACGTCTCTCTCAACAATATTTCAACCGTATCCTTCTCATAGTCATCCTCTTCTTGAGGTTTCCCATCATTGGCAACTGTCTTCCTCAACAACTCCAATTCCTTTCTATACAACATGCATCATCATAGTCATAATTACATTAGTTGTAATATTAAACAAAAATCATGTATTATAGCATTCCAATCCATAAAACATATTCAAAATGTCCTAGCATATCTTTATGCACTTCATCACATTATCCTCAAATGTTTCCATGAGTGCAACACACACATAGATCTCGATTGTTTCTACAACAACACACCCATCATCACTATGGTGTCAAAACCTTTTACTTTCATCAGCGTACCAACTTTCTCATCCTAAAGAAAACATAATACTCAGTAAGAAAAGAATTGAGGGCTCTCCCCTTCTTCCAATTCTTTCTACACTGCCTGGGGATTTTCAACCCAGTTGAGTTATCTCTAAGGCCTCATTGCCTTTCCTTAATCATGGCTTCAACCAAGCCTATTTAGTCAAACATACTCATTTATTCACGTAATCATACTTAGGGGCTTTATTTTCCTTTTATGAGCTGTACTGGTTTCCACAACTGCTCTTTTAATCCTACAAATCTGTTACATAATTCAGGGTTCTTAGGGTGAGAAACATGTTCCTCCTTTTCTCCCCATTTAATTATGCAATCTACTTCTTATTGTGATATTTATGTGATTTTCTTGAACAACCTTGGTTAGGCTCATCCTAACTCTTAGGATACATCAACATGCTTTAATAGAAAATTCTGTTGCCCATAATGAATCATGAACCTGTGCATCTTGCATGTTACCATTTGGTTATCAAAATGATCAAGATTCATTATTAGTCTTCTACTCATTACATGATGTTTTTCAAAATGTATCCAGGATTCTTATATATATACAAGCTTGTAGCTTGCTGCTTAATTCTCAACAGTCATTAAGGTTGTGACTCTGTTCTCATGACAGAGTCTTCACATAGTTCCTCCACAGGGAACTCCTTCAACATGCAACTTCCTTATTGCATATCCTCCACTATTTGTGATAGCCTCAACCTTGAGTTGGCTTTAGTTGGGTACCAAATATTTCATAAGGAATATAAACATGCATCTTTGTCATGCGTCCAAATTGTGTACCCACACATATTCTGGTTTTGTTAACTTACATCCATGATGTGCTTAACCATATGCATATTCATAAGCCAGTGTGTAGCTTCCATAGGTATATTTCACAACCCACCTACATCTCTATTTTAAAATCAATCAACTCATGATTGTTTACAATCATTCTCATGTGACCCTCAAAGGCATAACCATTTGCCTCTTATCATGACAATAGAGAATCCTTTCTCATCCACTCTTTCTTCTATTTATACTGATATTTCTTGAGGGAATGCAACACATTCCCCTTAAGATATCATTCAAAACAAAAATTTCATGACTCTTCAAAATGGAGTCAACCATGCATCCATGGTATTCACTTAATCTTGGCTAGTGCAATTCTTGTCGTACATATCACTCATCAAGGAAACCATATTGTGCCTTTAGTATACATTTATCCTTACATCATGCATGTGCATCACTTGCAAATTTAATATATTTCATACCTAATTGATATTAATATCCATATTCATGTCAATAAGCCTCAAAATGCATTAACCCATGCATTAAAACACATACAAACCTAGCCAAACATTCATCATGCAAGCTCATTGCTTGTACCCCTTTCCATGTCATACATGCACATGGACACATCAGACTTCCAGATCCTCCTCCAAGGATATTGATGGCATCCTTATGAAAATCCTCACAGGGACACTCAACACTGAGATTCCCTCTTAGTTTAGAGCTTGCATTCATTCACAAGGTATCCACCTGACATTTTAATAGACATACTCATAACTATGTTTCCCTTTCTATGCGATAACAACTAGCAAGAAAACACTCTTACCTCAACTTTCATGAAAAAATTTCCCACTCATAAATACAGTCCGGGCAATTATAACCATGCCAAAGGTGATAAAACAACCAATATAACTTCCAACTGGTCTTGATCAATAGACCTTCCGATCAAGGAAATCCTTTTCTAGATTCCCTTCACTAGGGTCCAACTATATCTATATGTCTACCACCCACCACTGGATGTCAATATGACCCATTGGGCTTCTAGAAGTACCCTAACACTTCCTTTACCACATTTAGGATAACCATTTAATCAACCATTATACCTTAATCATAATAAGTTTTTAATGAATAATAACATTTGGACTATTCCCTTAAATCCCAAATGCAATTTCGAGTTATGTTACTTACTAAGTATTCTAGTTCAGAAATCCATAGTATCTTTAGGTTATAATCAGTCTTAACCATTACACCTAGAATTCTTCCTTCTGTTCAACAACAATCAGGGACGAAGGCCACTCTCCTCCTCCCACAAGAATTCTGGCAGATTAGTTTCCTATCCACCAAGCAAGGGAGGCTTCTGTGATTTCTTACTCAATCACTCTATATTTCTTCATCTCCATTTACCAGCTTGATTAGAAAACCCTTCCCAACAATTTCTGTACCCATAAACAAAATTCGTTTCTCAGTTCTCTTCGATACCCAAGAGCTGCACATGCTCTCCCTTTTCAGAGAATGGTCACCATACTCATTCCTCTGATTGTGAGGGGTTATACACATATAGAAGGGTTAACCCTTCATTAAAGCAATAATTATCACTGCTACAGATCCCTTCCATCCATTCACATCCAAGTCTTTCTATTAGTGATCATCAACATAATCCCACTCCTGTAGGATCGACTATCGTTTCCCAAATAAATGATAGGCTTCCTTTTCCATAGACTAGCATGATTCAATCTCATTGGGTAAAATCCCAACTATATTTTAATCTACATCCTTCTACTCAAGGAATTTATGCAGAAAATTTCCGTTTGGAAGTAATATTAAAAACATGCTTATCCTAGCCTTGGAAATCCAATCTTATGTCCTTACAACAACACATACAATTGTAGAGTGAATTCAACTTCTTTATTTGGAAACATTAGCAACATACCGTGCAAATTTCCAAAACATCTATCAACAGTAAAATATCTCATTCCTCTCTTCAGTAGAGGTTTACTAAGCTTCTCAGGAATGGGGTAAGATAGGGTGTTACCCCTTAAATTTGTCCACAAATATTTTCATACGAATCATGCATGAGCCCACGCACACCAAGTGTTGTTGCCGTGCTCTGATACCAATTTTTAACACACTCGACCCATAAGTAATCTTTTAAGGGGTGGGGCATCATAATTTATTTTTCCTTAACTATCTCAAATCCTCCATTTGGGGTCTGTATCACATTCTTCTCATCCATAGCTTTCGAACCACGATCTCCATGTTCAAAACTAAGCTTAGAACTGGCAGATATACCTCTCCCAAGTTCCTTGAGTGTTCATTGGTCGAGGCCATGTGGATTTCATGTGGATCCAACTCAATAAGATTCATCCTGAGTTCTCCGATATCCCAGAGCTTCCAACATTCCTAAATATATGGTGGATATCCATCCACCAACCAATCCAACGATTGGGCTTGATCCTCAGCTAACTCACAGGCTAGCGGGGAATTCAACGTTCAGCCTTCAGATTTGAATTCCAGGCCTAGCCCCTTCGCTGCGTCTACTATGACCCGACACCAAGACAACAGGTTCCTAATTCGGTGCTTCGGAGCTTCGGTCTACGGGAATTTTCACTTCACCACTCGCCAATTCTCCCGAACTCCGAACTGGCGAAGTTCCGAAATGACATGAGAGGGATCGACGGTCCATTCTCCCTTTCCAGATCAATGGCCCACAACAACTTTGGGCTCCAACGCTTCGATGAATTCCTAAGTACTCACAACCACAAACCGTCGAAGTGCAATCCTTTCAGAGTTAGATCTTATGACACTTGTCCTCTGAGATTGATGACTCAGGTGGGCTCCAACCTCCGTACCCTTCAGTAGTTATTGTTACACTTTTCTCCGAAGTGGCTATCCTTCGAAGTAACAGATCACCCACCACACATCCACAAACGACGGACGGTTGAGGTCCTCTCCCTTACTCCGAGCTTCAAGGATTTTAGAAGAACCAAGCTTCAAATCCTCTGGAGTGGCTCTCCTCCAAAGTTAACGATATACTGACACATGTCCCGGTTGATGGATGGTTCAAATCTCCTCCGAATCCATGTGATTTCGAGAGTATTCAACCTTTTACACATGCTTCCTTCCGATGTGTTAAACCTCCTAAGTACAGTATCTAGTGCCACGTGTCTCCCGATGCCAATGAGTAGGATGGACTCTGAAACTTCAGGACTTCAGTGATTTCACCTGCTCCCCGCCTATAAAATCCCAGAGTGTCTAGTCTTCGAACTAAAGGATCTGTCACCATGTGTCCTTTATGATGGACAATTGAGATCTACCCCGACCTTAGGGGTTTTGACGTTACAATACCCCTGTCCTCCCGAAGCAGTCAACGCCAGGATGACTACATTGTAGATTCGACGGTTGGGATATGTCCCGAGAATCCTCAGATCTATGACCCAGAGTAACTTCGGGACTTCAGGGGATTCACCTCCTGTATGATGAATATGCCCAATTCGTCGGACCCGTGAAGTCGAAAGGGATCGAAGGATTAACATCCGCGTTCCTTCTCCAGATCCGACGATCGTGAAGAGCTTTGGTTCCTCTCGAACCAATCTCATCCATTCGTCTTCCAAATGAAAGGATCTTCCCTTTTGAGACTTGAATCTTTCTATCCTTCTTGAGCTTCATCAACTCTAAAGTACTTAGGCACTTTGTACTATTTCTCCCAAACTTAACACTTAGAGGTATTCTTCTGCGCACCCCTTGTGCTCATTAATCAACTCTAGAACTTAAGATGTTCTCGTTTTTTTCCCACAGCGCAAAGAGCCTTTGCATACATGCACTACCTCTCCTGAGCTTAACAGACTCCTTCCTCTAGGAGACTCAGAACGACTGGGAGTGTCGACATACACACGTGAAACTATGCCCAAGGTCAACGAACTCACAATTCATTTATTTTAACTTGAGCCACGATAGGGCTCAAGCATTTACATGTAGAAGACAGATAATTCCTTACTTTCTTAAATACACAATCAATTATAATTAAAGGGATATAGTATAACCATTAAGCAAACATGCACATCCCTGAAACATTCATAGGATATTGAACCTTAATCTATAGTTACAGTTCAATTACACAGGATATGAGAATAATTATCTATTATAGGTTGCAACCAACTAATTGACTGTGGGTGTTCGCCTTTCCACCCAACCATAGGCTCAGAGGTATTCATTCTTAGCGCTCTCGCCACCCCCATTCCAAGCCATGATATCACTAGGGAATTTATGCCAATTCTTGCAGATCCTTTCTCTTTCACAACTTCTGTGAGGTTTATCAGATGCTTCCTCAACATCAAGCTCGTGAACTTATGATCAGGTCTTGTTTTCTACAAACTCTTAGAGATTTTATTCTCTATCACGACCTTGACGAGGTTCAGATGCTCCCCCAACATCAAGATCCTGGCCTTATACTTGTTCTCTGCTAGAAAGCTCCGCACGTTCTCCTCTCTATCTCTTCCTGTGTGTCTTCTTATGTCTGTCTTCTCCCCCCTTCAGGAAGGTTCTCGACCTGTCTTGTTCCTTATGTTAGTAGGAAACTCGGGTTAGTCTGGGTCTGCAGGACTCTGTGGTACTTTGAGTTGACCTTCTTCAACTAGACCATGCTTCCATTCATGGGGTGATTGATGGTTCAACCACCGGTCCCTTCTTCATTAAATGATTCCTCCTTGGGAACCAGAGGAGGTTTATTATCCTCATCAAAGGGAAAATTTGGGGTCATTTGACATAATGAACCCTCTCTATAGTTTTCCCATTATTTCCTCTAGTGATATCATGGCCAATACTTTCAAGGCTTCACCCCCACAGTCAGTTATTGGAAATCTAAAAAACAATATATTAACATTGTTCTCATGCCATAGCATGGTGATTACAATTAATGATTAATTACAAGATGGGGGAAACAGGGGTCTTACAATATGCCATAAATTTATTTTATGCTTCCACTATTTAATTTCCATCTATTGTGTGATTGATGCTATGGTTTGAAATTTAGTTCCAACATTAATTAAATTCAACAATTTACTTGTTTAATTGATATCATAAGGACATTAGTCATCTAGGCTTGGAATTTATATAGGACCAATTTTTTTTGCATGAGTCTCTGAAATCATTCAAATCCATTCATTGCCTAATCAATGCATGTCCTTGTCCATGAATTAGAAAGAGGTATCCTTGTGTCTATTCATAGGTTGATCATTGGATGGATTTATTGTGGGATTGTGAGGATACCTAAGACATATAGAGACCTCTCTCTTGGATTTCATTACCTTAGATGTATCTTACTATCACCACCTCTTTCATACCTCCACTTACCTTACTTGGTGGGTTTCATCACTATCATTTGAGACATTTGGAAGCCCCCTTTCAACGCTCGTATATTGATTGTGCTTTCTTAGTGTGTCTTAAGAGTGTTCCTTCTATTTTTTTTCATCAATAAATTTTTTTCACCAAAACCATCTTCATTCACGATGGGAAACATACTTGAAAACCACATTGTTCACCACCTAAGCTCTTTTTACCTATGGAGACATGGATTTGGAACTAAAAATTATTATTATTATTTTATTTAATTATATATATTTTTTTCAAACACATAGACCCTGAACCCCCAACCTATGATAAATATCCCCATTGAAATCTCCACCATTTGATTGGAGGCGTCTGATAGTTTCATGCAATAATATTGTGGCATTGAAAGCCATTACACCTAGAATTCTTCCTTCTGTTCAACAACAATCAGGGATGGAGGCCACTCTCCTCCTCCCACAAGAATTCTAGCAGATTAGTTTCCTATCCACCAAGCAAGGGAGGCTACTGTGATTTCTTACTCAATCACTCTATATTTCTTGATCTCCATTTACCAGCTTGATTAGAAAACCCTGCCCAACAATTTCTGTACCCATAAACAAAATTCGTTTCTCAGTTCCCTTCGATACCCAAGAGCTGCACATGCTCTCCCTTTTTAGAGAATGGTCACCAGACGCATTCCTCTGATTGTGAGGGGTTATACACATATAGAAGGGTTAACCATTCATTAAAGCAATACTTATCACTGCTACAGATCCCTTCCATCCATTCACATCCAAGTCTTTCTATTAGTGATCATCAACATAATCCCACTCCTGTAGGATCAACTATCGTTTACCAAAGAAATGATAGGCTTCCTTTTCCATAGACTAGCATGATTCAATCTCGTTGGGTAATATCCCAACTGTATTTTAATCTACATCCTTCTACTTAAGGAATTTATGCAGAAAATTTCCGTTTGGAAGTAATATTAAAAACATGCTCATCCTAGCCTTGGTAATCCAATCTTATGTCCGTACAACAACACATACAATTGTAGAGTGAATTCAACTTCTTTATTTGGAAACATTAGCAACATACCATGCAAATTTCCAAAACATCTATCAACAGTAAAATATCTCATTCCTCTCTTCAGTAGAGGTTTACTAAGCTTCTCAGGAATGGGGTAAGATAGGGTGTTACCCCTTAAATTTGTCCAAAAATATTTTCATACGAATCATGCATGAACCCATGCACGCCAAGTGTTGTTGCCGTGCTCTAATACCAATTTGTAACACACTCGACCCATAAGTAGTCTTTTCAGGGGTGGGGCATCATAATTTCTTTTTCCTTAATTATCTCAAATCCTCCATTCGGGGTCTGTATCACATTCTGCTCATCCATAGCTTTCAAACCATGATCTCCATGCTCAAAACTGAGCTTAGAACTGGCATATATACCTCTCCCAAGTTCCTTGAGTGTTCATTGGTCGGGGCCATGTGGATTTCATGTGGATCCAACTCAATAAGATTCATCTTGAGTTCTACAATATCCCAGAGCTTCCAACATTCCTAAATATATGGTGGATATCCATCCACCAACCAATCCAACGATTGGGATTGATCATGAGCTAACTCACAGGCTAGCGAGGAATTCAACGTTCAACCTTCAGATTTTAATTCCAGGCCTAGCCCCTTCACTGCGTCTACAATCACATATGACCACAGACTATGACCCGACGCCAAGACAACAGGTGCCTAATTCGGTGCTTCAGAGCTTCGGGCTCTGGGAATTTTCACTTCACCACTCGCCAATTCTCCCGAACTCCGAAATGGCGAAGTTCCGAAATGACATGAGAGGGATTGACGATTTATTCTCCCTTTCCAGATCAATGTCCCACAACAACTTTGGTCTCTAACGCTTCGATGAATTCCTAAGTACTCACAACCACAAACCGCCGAAGTGCAATCCTTTCGGAGTTAGATCTTCTGACACTTTTCCTCTGAGATTGACGACTCGGGTGGGATCCAACCTCCGTACCCTTCAGGAGTTATTGTTCCACTTTTCTCCGAAGTGGCTATCCTTTGAAGTAATAGATCACTGACCACACGTCCACAAACGACAGATGGTTGAGGTCCTCTCCCTTACTCCGAGCTTCAAGGATTTTAGAAGAACCAAGCTTCAAATCCTCTGGAGTGGCTCTCCTCCAGAGTTAATGATATACCGACACATGTCCCGGTTGATGGATGGTTCAAATCTCCTCCGAATCCCTGTGACTTCGAGAGTATTCAACCTTTTACACATTCTTCCTTCCGGTGTGTTAAACCTCCTAAGTACAGTATCTAGTGCCACGTGTCTCCCGATGCCAATGAGTAGGATGGAATCTGACACTTCAGGACTTTAGTGATTTCACCTGCTCCCCGCCTATAAAATCCCAGAGTGTCCAGTCTTCGGACTAAAGGATATGTCACCATGTGTCCTTTATGATGGACGATTGAGATCTACCCCGGACTTAGGGGTTTTGACGTTACAATACCCCTGTCCTCCCGAAGCGGTCAACTCCAGGATGACTACATCGTAGATTCGACGGTCGGGATAGGTCCCGAGAATCCTCATATCTATGACCCAGATTAACTTCGGGACTTCAGGGGATTCACCTCCTGTACGATGAATATGCCCAATTCGTCGGACCCGTGAAGTTGAAAGGGCTCGAAGGATTAACATCCGCGTTCCTTCTCCAGATCCGACGATCGTGAAGAGCTTTGGTTCCTCTCGAACCAATCTCATCCATTCGTCTTCCAAATGAAAGGATCTTCCCTTTTGAGACTTGAATCTTTCTATCCTTCCTGAGCTTATCAACTCTAAAGAACTTAGGCACATTGAACTATTTCTCCCAAACTTAACACTTAGAGGTATTCTTCTGCTCACCCCTTGCGCTCATTAATCAACTCTAGAACTTAAGAGGTTCTCGGTTTTTTCCCACCTCGTAAAGAGCCTTTGCATACATGCACTACCTCTCCTGAGCTTAACAGACTCCTTGCTCTAGGAGACTCAAAATGACTGGGAGTGTCGACATGCACACGTGAAACTATGCCCAAGGTCAACGAACTCACAATTCATTTATTTTAACTTGAGCCACGATAGGGCTCAAGCATTTACGTGTACAAGACAGATAATTCCTTACTTTCTTAAATACACAATCAAGCATAATTAAAGGGATACAGTATAACCATTAAGCAAACATGCACATCCCTGAAACATTCATAGGATATCGAACCTTAATCTATAGTTACAGTTCAATTACATAGGATATGAGAATACTTATCTATTACAGGTTGCAACCAACTAATTGACTGTGGATGTTCGCCTTTCCACCCAACCATAGGCTCAGAGGTATTCATTCTTAGAACTCTGGCCACCCCCATTCCAAGCCATGATATCACTAGGGAATTTATGCCAATTCTTGCAAATCCTTTCTCTTTCACAACTTCTGCGAGGTTTATCAGATGCTTCCTCAACATCAAGCTCGTGAACTTATGATCAGGTCTTGTTCTCTACAAACTCTTAGAGATTTTATTCTCTATCACGACCTCGACGAGGTTCAGATGCTCCCCCAACATCAAGATCGTGGCCTTCTACTCGTTCTCTGCTAGAAAGCTCCGCACGTTCTCCTCTTTATCTCTTCCCGTGTGTCTTCTTCTGTCTATCTTCTCCCCCCTTCAGGAAGGTTCTCGCCCTGTCTTGTTCCTTATGTTAGTAGGAAACTCGGGTCAGTCTGGGTCTGCAGGACTCTGTGGTACTTCGGGTTGACCTTCTTCAACTAGACCATGCTTCCATTCATGGGGTGATTGATGGTTCAACCATCGGTCCCTTCTTCATTAAATGATTCCTCCTTGGGAACCGGAGGAGGTTTATTATCCTCATCAAAGGGAAAATTTGGGGTCATTTGACATAATGAACCCTCTCTATAGTTTTCCCATTATTTCCTCTAGTGATATCATGGCCAATACTTTCAAGGCTTCACCCCCACAGTCAGTTATTGGAAATCTAAAAAACAATAGATTAACATTGTTCTCATGCCATAGCATGGTGATTACAATTAATGATTAATTGCAAGATGGGGGAAACATGGGTCTTACAATATGCGTGAAATTTATTTTATGCTTCCACTATTTAATTTCCAGCTATTGTGTGATTGATGCTATGGTTTGAAATTTAGTTCCAACATTAATTAAATTAAACAATTTACTTGTTTAATTGATATCATAAGGACATTAGTCATCTAGGATTGGAATTTATATAGGTCCAACAAAATTTGCATGAGTCTCTGAAATCATTCAAATCCATTCATTGCCTAATCAATGCATGTCCTTGTCCATGAATTAGAAAGAGGTATCCTTGTGTCTATTCATAGGTTGATTATTGGATGGATTTATTGTGGGATTGTGAGGATACCTAAGACATATAGTGACCTCTCTCTTGGATTTCATTACCTTAGATGTATCTTACTATCACCACCTCTTTCATACCTCCACTTACCTTACTTGGTGGGTTTCATCACTATCATTTGAGGCATTTGGAAGCCCCCTTTCAACGCTCGTATATTGATTGTGCTTTCTTAGTGTGTCTTAGGAGTGATCCTTCTATTTTTTTTCATCAATAATATTTTTTCACCAAAACCATCTTCATTCACGATGGGAAACATACTTGAAAACCACATTGTTCACCACCTAAGCTCTTTTTAACTATGGAGACATGGATTTGGAACTAAAAATTATTATTATTATTTTATTTAATTATATATATTTTTTTCAAACACATAGACCCTGAACCCCCAACCTATGATAAAGCTCCACATTGAAATCTCCACCATTTGATTGGAGGTGTCTCATATAGTTTCATGCAATAATATTGTGGCATTGAAAGCCATTACACCTAGAATTATTCCTTCTGTTCAACAACAATCAGGGATGGAGGCCACTCTCCTCCTCCCACAAGAATTCTGGCAGATTAGTTTCCTATCCACCAAGCAAGGGAGGCTGCTGTGATTTCTTACTCAATCACTCTATATTTCTTCATCTCCATTTACCAACTTGATTAGAAAACCCTGCCCAACAATTTCTGTACCCATAAACAAAATTCGTTTCTCAGTTCCCTTCGATACCCGAGAGCTGCACATGCTCTCCCTTTTCAGAGAATGGTCACCAGACTCATTCCTATGATTGTGAGGGGTTATACACATATAGAAGGGTTAACCCTTCATTAAAKCAATAATTATCACTGCTACAGATCCCTTCCATCCATTCACATCCAAGTCTTTCTATTAGTGATCATCAACATAATCCCACTCCTGTAGGATCGACTATCGTTTCCCAAAGAAATGATAGGCTTCCTTTTCCATAGAYTAGCATGATTCAATCTCGTTGGGTAAAATCCCAACTGTATTTTAATCTACATCCTTCTACTCAAGGAATTTATGCAGAAAATTTCCGTTTGGAAGTAATATTAAAAACATGCTCATCCTAGCCTTGGTAATCCAATATTATGTCCGTACAACAACACATACAATTGTAGAGTGAATTCAACTTCTTTATTTGGAAACATTAGCAACATACCGTGCAAATTTCCAAAACATCTATCAATAGTAAAATATGTCATTCCTCTCTTCAGTAGAGGTTTACTAAGCTTCTCAAGAATGGGGTAAGATAGGGTGTTACCCCTTAAATTTGTCCAAAAATATTTTCATACGAATCATGCATGAGACCAAGCACGCCAAGTGTTGTTGCCGTGCTCTGATACCAATTTGTAACACACTCGACCCATAAGTAATCTTATAAGGGTTGGGGCATCACAATTTATTTTTCCTTAACTATCTCAAATCCTCCATTCGGGGTCTGTATCACATTCTTCTCATCCATAGCTTTTGAACCACGATCTCCATGCTCAAAATTGAGCTTAGAACTGACATATATACCTCTCCCAAGTTCCTCGAGTGTTCATTGGTCAGGGCCATGTGGATTTCATGGGGATCCAACTCAGTAAGATTCATCCTGAGTTCTCCGATATCCCAGAGCTTCCAACATTCCTAAATATATGGTGGAGATCCATCCACCAACCAATCCAATGATTGGGCTTGATCCTCAGCTAACTCACAGGCTAGCGGGGAATTCAACGTTCAGCCTTCAGATTTGAATTCCAGGCCTATCCCCTTCACTGCGTCTACAATCACATATGACCACGGACTATGACCTGACGCCAAGACACCATGTTCCAAATTTGGTGCTTCGGAGCTTCGGGCTCCGGGAATTTTCACTTCACCACTCACCAATTCTCCCGAACTCCGAACTGGCGAAGTTCCGAAATGACATGAGAGGGATCAATGGTCCATTCTCCCTTTCCAGATCAATGGACCACAACAACTTTGGGCTCTAACGCTTCGATGAATTCCTAAGTACTCACAACAAAAAACCGCCGAAGTGTAATCCTTTCGGAGTTAGATTTTCTGACATTTCTTTTGAGATTGACGACTCGGGTGGGCTTCAACCTCTGTACCCTTCAGGAGTTATTGTTCCACTTTTCTCCGAAGTGGCTATCCTTCGAAGTAACAGATCACCCACCACACATCCACAAACGACGGACGGTTGAGTTCCTCTCCCTTACTCCGAGCTTCAAGGATTTTAAAAGAACCAAGCTTCAAATCCTCTAGAGTGGCTCTCCTCCAGAGTTAACGATATACCGACACATGTCCCGGTTGATGGATGGTTCAAATCTCCTCTGAATCCCTGTGACTTCGAGAGTATTCAACCTTTTACACATGCTTCCTTCCGGCGTGTTAAACCTCCTAAGTACAATATCTAGTTCCACGTGTCTCCCGATGCCAATGAGCAGGATGGACTCTGACACTTCGGGACTTCAGTGATTTCACCTGCTCCCCACCTATTAAATCCCAGAGTGTCCAGTGTTCGGAATAAATGATCTGTCACCATGTGTCCTTTATGATGGACGGTTGAGATCTACCCCGACCTTAGGGGTTTTGACGTTACAATACCCCTGTCCTCCCGAAGCGGTCAACGCCAGGATGACTACATCGTAGATTCGATGGTCGGGATAGGTCTCGAGAATCCTTAGATCTATGACCCAGATTAACTTCGGGACTTCAGGGGATTCACCTCTTGTACGATGAATATGCCCAATTCGTCGGACCCGTGAATTCGAAAGGGCTCGAAGGATTAACATCCGCGTTCCTTCTCCAGATCCGACGATCATGAAGAGATTTGGTTCCTCTCGAACTAATCTCATCCATTCGTCTTCCAAATGAAAGGATATTTCCTTTTGAGACTTGAATCTTTCTATCCTTCCTGAGCTTCATCAGCTCTAAAGTACTTAGGCACTTTGTACTATTTCTCCCAAACTTATCACTTAGAGGTATTCTTCTGCGCACCCCTTGCGCTCATTAATCAAATCTAGAACTTAAGCGGTTCTCGATTTTTTCTCGCCTCGCAAAGAGCCTTTTCATACATGCACTACCTCTCCTAAGCTTAATAGACTCCTTCCTCTAGGAGACTCAGAACGACTGGGAGTGTCGACATGCACACGTGAAACTATGCCCAAGGTCAACGAACTCACAATTCATTTATTTTAACTTGAGCCACGATAGGGATCAAGCATTTACGTGTACAAGACAGATAATTCCTTACTTTCTTAAATATACAATCATGCATAATTAAAGGGATACAGTATAACCATTAAGCAAACATGCACATCCCTGAAACATTCATAGGATATCAAACCTTAATCTATAGTTACAGTTCAATTACACAGGATATGAGAATACTTATCTATTACAGGTTGCAACCAACTAATTGACTGTGGGTGTTCGCCTTTCCACCCAACCATAGGCTCAGAGGTATTCATTCTTAGCGCTCTGGCCACCCCCATTCCAAGCCATGATATCACTAGGGAATTTATGCCAATTCTTGCAGATCCTTTCTCTTTCACAACTTCTGCAAGGTTTGTCAGATGCTTCCTCAACATCAAGCTCGTGAACTTATGATCATGTTTTGTTCTCTACAAACTCTTAGAGATTTTATTCTCTATCACGACCTCGACGAGGTTCAAATGCTCCCCCAACATCAAGATTGTGGCCTTCTACTCGTTCTCTGCTAGAAATCTCCACACGTTCTCCTCTCTGTCTCTTCCTGTGTGTCTTCTTCTGTCTGTCTTCTCCCCCCTTCAGGAAGGTTCTCGACCTGTCTTGTTCCTTATGTTAGAAGGAAACTCNGTCAATTCCGGCACTCCAACTCAAACCGATTGATTGGTAGAACGACCTACTGGGAAGCTATGTTTGTTCGTGCTCCGCACATCTCTCCTACGGGTTCCTGCCAAAACCCTAAATTGAACGTAGATTTCAAAGATATGCTTAAGAAAAGGAAGGTTAATGAAAACATTACCGTAGTCGGAGCCATCTCTGGTGTGGAAAGGGACTTTGGCTGCGCAGAGAGTGTTGTTTATACGAAGGCCTTCGGTGCGCGTGTTAGGTGGTGCCCAATTGCGCCCTGCCTCCGCAGAGCTCCCTCCTCCATTCTCCGCCAAAGTCATATTTGATTGATTTGCCAATCACTCCGAATCCCTACTATCTTCACGCTGCCTCCTGAGATGTTTCTGTTACAGTTGATCCTGCTTCTGTTTTTCTTATATTTTTTAGTTTTTTATTTATTGTCGCTATTTTTCCGCGATTGTGCTCGAAACGATGAAAAGGAATTTAAGAAAAACGGGGATGGAGTGAGCACGTAGATAAGGAAGAAGTTCGAGTTATGAAATCATCGATACTCACTCGAAGCCATGGATTGGATCTCCTTCCTTGCCCTCGTATCCGTTTCCACACAAGCAGGGGTAGAAACAGGCAGGGTAATCTAATGAATAAGTTCGAGTTATGAAACAAGCAGGGTAATCTAAAGAATAAGTTAGAGTTATGAAATCATCGATACTCAGTCAAATCAATGGATTGGATCTCCTTCCTTGCCCTTGATTCCGTTTGGCACCGATGGCGGGCTAGAAACAGACCGGGTAATCTATTGAAGTCTGATGAATTAAAATAGGGGTTTTACTCTGAAGTAGGGGTTTTACTCTGAATTAAAATGTACTCTACTAGTACCATATTTCTATATTGACAAATGAAAATGTCAAAACTAGCATTGGCAAATGACATTTTCATTGGGAGATATTCTCAAATCAAAATATTGTAACTAAAATTAATTTTATTTTTTTAATCGTATTTGAATGATTGACTCAAAATTAACTAGAAAAATATTGTAACTAGAATTATCTTTTTTTTATTGTATTTGAATGATGACTAATTCACAAGAAACTAGTAAAAGAAAAGAGAGAGATTTTTAAGTATCATAATATACCATTATCATTTATTTAGTTTAGAGCTTTCTCGAAATGGGTCCACGTACAACTATATGGTTTCAACCTTTTACAGTGAGATTTTAAGTTGATAATTCAAACTGTTTCTCTGCAATCTTGGATCGTTATGAAATCAATCATTTCGGTTTGGTATGCAGTTATTGGAGAGGAAGGAGTTTTCCGGCAGAAGGATTTACAGTGATATACAAGATTGATGGGTCAGTTGATGGTGCCAATTAGTATCTATGTTATGTATGCAAACTATTTGGAGAAAGCTCTCAATAACAAGAAGCAGATGCGTGTTGTTTTAAAGGCAGTAGCAGACATCCAGGGACAGGGACAGTGGGCTAACAAAGGACAGGGACAATGGTCTAACAGGGACAGTGGGCAGAGCAGCAAGTTTTCAGTGGTCAGGCCAACAGATAGTGAAGGGTTAAGCATAAAATAGAGGGTTAGTTTTGGGCAGAGACTTTGATTTCCCTTAATATCATCATCATGACAATGGGGCAAGAAACTTTAGAACCTGTGGAAACAAATGAT
>SNQJ01S0001957.1:117995-142327 GCA_010110895.2 Picea sitchensis | reverse complement strand
AGTCTGGGTCTGCAGGACTCTGTGGTACTTCGGGTTGACCTTCTTCAACTAGACCATGCTTCCATTCATGGGGTGATTGATGGTTCAACCATCGGTCCCTTCTTCATTAAATGATTCCTCCTTGGGAACCGGAGGAGGTTTATTATCCTCATCAAAGGGAAAATTTGGGGTCATTTGACATAATGAACCCTCTCTATAGTTTTCCCATTATTTTCTCTAGTGATATCATGGCCAATACTTTCAAGGCTTCACCCCCACAGTCAGTTATTGGAAATCTAAAAAACAATAGATTAACATTGTTCTCATGCCATAGAATGGTGATTACAATTAATGATTAATTACAAGATGGGGGAAACAAGGGTCTTACAATATGCGTGAAATTTATTTTATGCTTCCACTATTTAATTTCCATCTATTGTGTGATTGATGCTATGGTTTGAAATTTAGTTCCAACATTAATTAAATTCAACAATTTACTTTTTTAATTGATATCATAAGGACATTATTCATCTAGGCTTGGAATTTATATAGGACGAACAAAATTTGCATGAGTCTCTGAAATCATTCAAATCCATTCATTGCCTAATCAATGCATGTCCTTGTCCATGAATTAGAAAGATGTATCCTTGTGGCTATTCATAGGTTGATTATTGGATGGATTTATTGTGGGATTGTGAGGATTGTGAGGATCAATGGTGTCTATTTGATTTTATTGCTGTAAGTAAATAAGCTCGCTACTAGTTGGAAAGGTCCCACCAACCCGAAATGCGTAGCTAGCTTGTACTTTATGTTATTAGCTTAGTTTGTCATTTTAGTTTGACTCTGAAATATAGAAACTTGGTTATGCTCTGTAGTGTTATGAGCTAGAATCTCTAATTAGTTTGAATTATTTTAGTAGTAAACCCGTAGCTTGTCATTTTTCTAGGAATGTTAACATTCACTTTAATTTTCGTTTGATATATGATTGGTTATAATTCTCAGTCAGTTTGATATTTCATTCACTGTGTTTCTCTTAAGTTAATGCAATTTCAGGGATTTCAGTTATTTACATTTATTGGAGTTCTTTAAGTACTAAAGTAATCACTGTTATACGTACAAGAACACTCAAGTGAAAGATAGTAGTTCTAGCCTCCGTAAAGAACAACTCTTAATAGACTAATAACCAATTTTGTTATAATCTTCATCACTTTGTTTTGAGTAAATGAATATGTCGATATGAATGACAAGAATCTGTTTGAGTTGTAATTGCAAAAAGATAAATAATCTAGATGCAAAGCTCAAGATTACCAACAAAGACTTGTCATACTTGACATAGGAATTGCATCTTTAGTTTACCTTTATGAGCTAATAATTTTAGGATTATGTCAGTGGCATCTTGCAAAGAGTTCAACTCATGTTTTGTCCACTGATTTGAGTGTTAGCTTGAATGGTATCTCATCTCTGCATTTTCATGTTTCTTAAATAAAGTTACAATAATTAGAATTCATTTAGTTTGAAAAGTTTAATCATCTCTCAGAGTACATGAACAATTAGATCTCATGAACAATTAGATTTCAAGTGAAAAATTGCAACACATGCCATTAATGAAACTAAAGCTAATGAACTAATCATAGTTCATAGGTTTGATTCCTAGTTTTTGATTCCCTCATGCATTGAAATATTAAGTATTCATTAATAAACAAGATCTCATTAGAAAAAATACCTATGCGTAGACCATACCTCTTGACATAGTATGCAACGTCCTTGTTCTTCTTGATATAAATATGTGAATGCATGATTAAGGTGTTTGAGATTTAATTTTGATTTCCTTGGATTGGTTTGTGATTTGAATAAACTTTTTCTTTTTGGATTGATATTTTGGGTAGATAGGCTTCACCCTTTATGCTACACATACCGTGTTTACAACACATAAGTCTATGTCCCATATTGACAGTAGGGTTTATTAAATGACAAATAAATAACTCGACATTTTTGGCATCGTTGGCGGGGAGATATTAAAAGGTAAATAATAGAAGGATAGTTATTTTTGTTAGTTTTTCCATTTGATTTCTCACTAAATTGCAGATTTGGTGGAGGAAAAGATGGTAAGATGCAAAGGAACCCTTGCTTCAGAATTTATGAAAGGGTTCTAGCCCACTTCATTCACTTGAGTGAGTATTTCCAAACCCTTTTTTGTCATGTATTTAACTAATGGTTAGGTCTAGAGATAACAAAGGTAGGTTTCTTAAGTCGACAAGGAAGATTCTAGGTGATTTTTTTGGTAATACTAGGACCCCCCCTACTAATCTGTCTGAAAGATATACATGTAGTGCTTCTCAAGAAGGAGACGGTTCTGCATCAAAAGTGACCCCAGAGATGACCATACCACAATAAAAAACTACCACTGATAAGGTGCATGAAGGGAAAGGAGAAATCCTAAATAAAGGTGTTGAAGATAACCATATTAGTGAGCCAGTTCCAAGTACCAACCCAACACTAGAGCAGACAGTCAACCCATAACACATTGCCAAATTCTTTGGGTCATCACAAAACATGGTCATATCACAGATTGAATCTGCACCCTTAGAAGGGACATCACAAGCATACATTGGGGATAATTTTTTTATTCATCAAAATCCAATGGTTGATCCACCCTTATCACCAAATTGGGACACAAAACCAAAGCTAATTAATTTTAGATTGTTTGGTAGCATGGCAGATGAAGAGGAAAGGAATGTAGAAGCGAAAAGAGAGGAAACCTTTGGATTCCCCATCCTCGACTTAG
Organism: Picea sitchensis; assembly: GCA_010110895.2. NCBI lineage: Eukaryota > Viridiplantae > Streptophyta > Pinopsida > Pinales > Pinaceae > Picea > Picea sitchensis. The sequence continues at coordinate 139,563 of SNQJ01S0001957.1, read as the reverse complement.
CACCAAATGTGAATATGAAGAACATTCTTCCATCGGTATTGCCAAATTTCCGAGGTATGATCAGTGAATATCTGGATGCCTTTTTTTTCGAATTTGACATTCCATGTCGAAGTTACAATTATGTGGATGATGCTAAAAAATTAAAATTATTTTCTGCGACCTTGAAAGATTCTACTTTACAATGGTTTATGGGACTTAGGGAGTATTCTAATAGATATTGGGAATATATGAAAACCACATTTCTTAAGAAGTACCAGGATTATTGTAGAACTAAGGACTCATGAAATGATATCTTTAATATGAAACAACAAGAAGAGGAAAGTATCGAAGATTACATTGAGATATTCCTATACAACCTTCATAAGACTAAATAGAGTACATTAAATGATGATACCATTATAACTATTTTTCTTAAGGAGATACATGAAGAATATATAGAAGTGCTTAATATTATGGGTTTTGGTGATGTTTTTCACTTACCATTTGTATAAATTTATGGTTTATGCAGGAGATATTCATGAAGCAGAGCCAAATATGGTAAATGAATGAGGGATACTTTTACAAGGGATGCTAAATATGCTGTAGGAGGGGTAGCAAGGATTGAATTAGGAAACTTATTATATAACTTTAAAATATACATCCTTGGTACTATTAGCTTGCAACTAGATACACTAAAGATTAAAAAGAAACAAGAAGAAGAAAACACAACCTTAACTATTTTTTGTGCTCAATGTAGGAAGATGCATCCTTTAAGAGAGTGTCCATTAAATATTGTAAAAATTTGTGCTATTTGTGCAGATTACCATGACACAAAGAACTTCCCCTCACTATTGGGACTTTAAGCTATCTATCGAGGGAGAAATGGGACAACTGATCCATCCTTTCAAGTTGCACAAAAGAAGACTTGAAAACCACGAGCACAAGGTATGGCACAAGACCCCTTGTCACAATTTTATGCATCTTATAACTCTTAACCTAACAAATGAAATGCTCAGATTCTATGGAAACCATGGCCCTAGAAGCCTACCCAAAACCATCCTTGGAAACAAAGTTGTCAAGAGAATTCTTATGGAAATATGGCCCCACAATAGTTTCCAATGCCTTATCTGACTTATCCACAATATTCCTCACATATGCCACCACCTTTCCCTCCAATGCAGGAACAAATGAGTTTAACTCAACCAACAATTCCTCAATTACAACCATAGTTACAATTACCTACAAATCAAAACCCTCCTAGACCAACATAATTACATGCTTAGTCGGTTCCCCACCCAAATAACATAAAAAATCAGCCTGGCTTAAATGCTGAGTTGCAGACCTTTCCAACTTACTTGATCACTCCGGTTCCATTGTAAGATATACACCTCAGATCGAGAAAGGTCCTTCAAAAAGAAGATCCTATTGTTTTTATTGAAGAATAACTTGAAGAGGAGGAAGATCTTGACTAAGCAACTAATGATGACTCCCCTCAAGACATGATTGTCCCCACCACAAAAGAATATTCTAATTTGAATTCAGAGCAACCTAGGCACCCAAAAATCCTCCTTACCTAGAGAGGTTAGCCTTAGAAAAACTTGTTGTTCAACCTATGTAATACCCCTAGGCCGAACCCACTTGTAAATGTAAATTCAAATGTATTGCGCACTAAAATGATGAAGTGTGCACATTCCAGGATACCACACACAACAAACTTAAGTGCGCACGATTTTGAGGCCAGGGAGCCTTTGTGTATATGTTGTGTTTTATAGGCTGGTGAGCCAGTTATTATAAGCTAGGAGGCTTATGTGTTGAATTAGGTTGGAGAGCCTAGATGCTAAAGGCTAGTGAGCCTATTTTTGTATATGTATAATCATTAATATAAAATACATCGTTGCGTGTAGACCGACCACGATAAAAGAGTATGGGGGACTAAACTCCACTAGTTAGGGNGGGGGGGGGGGATAAAAGTTAAGGAAAAGGGCTAAGCTAGGGAGCTTAAGCCAAAAAGGAATATTGTATTAATATTCCTTAAAGTATAAAGTATGGATAATTATTTTATCCTAAGTTCTAAGGATGGGGACAAGTGGGCCAAAATAGCTCCCAACATGACAAGTGTTAAGTTGGGAACATGCATACATATAGTTTGGACTTAGTTCATTTTCTATCCATTCATTCATTCCATCATCATTTACTCACTCATTGAGATGTCCTACGTACCTTTCTGTTACTATCACTGTACCTGTACCTGTACCCATACCCATACCAATACTAGATTCTATACCTATTTAGCTTGGGAGTTGGACTGAAGAAGAGGGTTGTCAAGCCCATGGGAGACTCAAGAGGTAGGTTGTCAGGCCCGTGAGAAATTTCTCTCTGGGTGAGAGAATTGCTAGGAATTGATTTTATGAAGGTGCCAAACTACAACTACAGGGCTCTGAGACTTCCTGCCCGACCTGTTGCTAAAGCCCCAGAAAGAAAGTGGGGCAACCGAGGGACTGTTGAACAAAGAAGGGGAACACTTCCTAGGGTGGGACAGACATGTGGGGAATGAGGGACTATAGGTTGTTAGTTTGAGTTGGAAAATGTGACAAAGTCTTTCCTGTTGTCTGAGTTACATCAGCTTGGTTAGGAATCCCTTTACCCGGGTGGAGTTTAGTCCCAAATCGGGGGTGACCCACTGCCGAGAGTGATGAGCAATGTGGTCTAAGGCTGGGAGGTTCATGGAAGGTCTTCACACAGTTGGTGATTTTCTTACCAAGAAGAGTGTCAACTGTGTGTTAATTTAAATGTTGCATTATTATTTATGCGTTTATTTTTATGGGTTTTTCTCGTGTGTGGTTTATACCTGTCTCTATATTTATGGGTATTTCCTGTCTATGCTACATGTATATGTTTAATTTTATTTCTGTAGGAATATGTGCATTTACATAATGTATTTGTTTGTTTTAAGTTTTAAATATAAAGTTCTGCAAGAGTTTCTGTGTGTATATGTTTTAATTTGCATACATTTCAAAAAATTTATGTGGGATAGCCCAGTTGGATGCTGGGTATGTTACAATATGGTATCAGAGCATGAAATATTTTTGGTGGCATGATTCGGCCTGGGTGGATGGGTATGTTACAACCTGAATTCAACTTGGGAATAGAACTAATAAATGTATGTGTGAAAATTCCGTTGTTACAAGCAATAAAATATGTACCTATTTATGCAAAAACTCTAAGGGAATTATGTATTAAAAATTCCATAAGAAAAATAAGAGACCCCCATACAATTCAAGTTGTTATCCCATAGCCTAGGGATAACTAAGGAGATTATGTCTTGAGGCCCACAGGTCCTAGACATGGAGTGCCGAGAGCCATATCAACTTGAGCATGGCCCTGGAGGGCCCATCCTTTACTTCTTCAGTGCCTCCACTTTGTCAGCAGTAGCAACATCCATCGCATCGGCCTAGTCCTACAACAGAAATGGGTCTTTCTCTATGAGGTAATGAATCCGGGTATCATGTTATATGTCACTCTAATTCTCAAAACATTTGAATATGTGCATTTTATTTTTTTTACTTCTAACATGTGCTTGGACCTTATGCCTTTCCACTTGAACACATCTGGCAAGAATGACAAGATGCCTTAGAAAGTTGGTTCCCATAGGGTTTGAGTTTCCACTGGGGGTATTCATGAAAGGTCATCATCCATTCCCACCATACTTACTACTTTTTATATTTTTCCCACTCACCCATCGCATACACTGGTCCGGGCATTGGGTTGGCCAAAATAACAAAGGGTTGTACTGTACCTTGTGGGAAGAAGGGGATAAAGTCCCAGAGGGTAAAAGTACCTGGAAAAAGATAAAAGACAAAAGAATGAAACCTTCAGATGCTTCGCCCAGGGATCCCTGAGAAAGTAATAAAAATATTCTCAGTAAGAAAGAGAGGGACTCGTAAAAATAATAAATCAAGACTTAGTTGGAGAATAGGGGGTCTCATCATGAGCCAACCTATTAGGTCCATGGTCATGTAAAGGTATGACACTACCATTAATCTGGTCACCATGCTAGGGTAGTGGCTCTTGGTGGAATAGCCAATATAAAGGGGGTCTCATCATGCACAACCTTCTCATTTCGGTGAGATGCTTGTGGGAAACATTGTCACCACTGGTCACCACGCCAGGGCAGTGTTCCTTAACTAGTCCCTTGAAAGAAAAAGAAAATAAAAAATAAAAGATAAAAGGCATGAATGGGCTTAGAAACATTTGCATCCATGACAAGGTGTAGCTCACCCTCTTCATAGGCACCCAAAAGTAAGCCATACATTTCCTTGTTATCACTGCACCCATTGCCCACACATCCCTTACCATGTCATCCACTTACATGGCATAGATTTGACTTCACCCAGAAACATCCCACATCCAATGAGCACTAGCCCAATAGGACATCCTAGCGTCCTCTCCAAACCTTGCTTGTAGAATAGCATAATGTCTTTGAACACTTGTCTGGAAGTCTTTGAAAACTTGTCTGGAAAAGGGGGTTTCATGCACATGTTTAAATAACTTGATGATTAGATGTGATTGACATTACTATGATCCCCGTGACTTATGAGCCCATGGAGGGCGTACTTGTTGATGTTGTAGGGCCACACCTGATGGATAGGTACACATGGAGAGATGATTAGTTCGGATATCCATAGGGATAAAATCCCACTAGATGGATGCTGAGACCCCATCTAGGGGCAGAGACAGATCAGGGGTTTGCACCAGAGAGAGAGAGAGAGACGTTTCACCAAGGAAATCCTGGCAGGCCTGGACCCAGGGGGGTCTTTACCTTTTCAACATGATGTAGTTCTTGGAAGGCCCATGATGTCACCCATGTGACCCATGACATCACCCAACATTTTGGACACTTTGGAGGTAGTTGTGTGCCAAGTGGCATGTGTGGCAGGATCCAGAGGCACAAGGAGGCCTAATGTTTTTCTCCTAGAGGCCAATGTTGCCATGAGAAGGCATAACATCACACTAAAATGACATGGAGTCATCTTTACAACTTGATTTAGGGTTTGATTTTGACATTTGATGTGAAAACTGGATATTACATGTAACAAGCCATGCCAGCCTTTTTGACCTAATTCTGGTCATTGATATTGTATAAATAAGGGTTTTTACCCTTGTATTAATCATCATATTTCACTCACACTTGTGAGGACTGAAATTTGTGCCCTATCTAGGGTTACTTGGCTGAAATTTTAGGCGCACTTGTTGAGGAAGGCTAAATTTGGGAGTATTTTGGCAAATTTCTTGGTGGAAGTGTTCAACTAGGGTTTTGCTTGATGATTCTTGATGTATATAAGTGAAATTTCTGCAATTATTCTTAATTGAATGGTTATAGTCATGTTTATCTTGCATTTACATTAAGATTATGAAATTTCTTGTTTAAACCCTAATAATACTAGCACATGTTATTGTCCTAGATTTAAAATCTTTCACCTACTAGATTTTATCAAGAGGACGATTTTCTTGAAGCATTTGCTAGGGCCTTGCCATTGCAACACCCTATTTTTTATTTGCTTCATCTTAGCCATTTTTCTTCATCATTGAGTTAAAGAGGGAGGAAAATCTACTTAGGCCTAGGGTTACCTACACCTTAGTAGCTAGTTTCCCCTAGGGTTTGATAGTTGGAGGCCTGGGTTACCAACACTCCAACTACTTATCTCTCTTGTCTTTGACTCTCCTACTATCATCATTTTCCTTCAACATTTTCTAGCCTATCATTGACTCCATTTTTCCTAAAAGCACTAGTCTAAGAATCCTTATTGAGTGATTGATCAAAACAACCATCAAAACCTACACTCTAAGCTTTTCACTAACTACTTCTAACACTAGAATAGCCTAACCTACTAACATTATTACTGCTGTTACTAAAGTAATCTACAACCATACATTGCAACATTAAAATCTTCTAAAAGCAATTGAAAAGGATGATTAATGCATTGCGTTGTTTGCTTCTAGTAAATGATAGTATTATGATGTTAATGGTTGATTATTCTTAGTCATTTTGAAGCTGTTTCAAGGCACTTATTGTGAAGTATTGCCTCATAAATATTGCTGTTATAATTTTCTGTTTACTTCATCATTATCAACCAATTGCTTTTATTGAGAAAGTTAGTGGTTTTATGAAGTGCTAACCAACAAGTTGTACTTGCAATATATACATAGTTCCTTGTTTATTTGTTCCAGGTAGGTACATCTTGATATCCTATCACTTCATTGGTTATAAACTCAATACTTTTTGATTAGTGGTGACTTGTGAGAGGGGACCTTTTAATAGCCATTTTGACCTTGCCTTCTCAAACCCCCAGGTCATCGAAGATGTCTCCCCTGGGCCTACAACTTTAAATAGAAAGAGGAATCCTATTGAGGTGAAAATGATAGGATAACCTCAAGTTACGACAACTTTATTTCCTTTTACCTTTCCCTTTATCAAAGTACAAATTGTTCGATGACATTTTGGCGCCGTTGTCGGGGAACACTAAGTCAATATTCCTCAAATGACACTTTTTCGGTAAGCCTTTATCCAGAGAAATTTTCTTACAAGCTTACCTGGCGACTCCACTGGGGGTGATTCCATCATTCCTTTGATAATTTCTAGAAAATTATCTGCGGACTTCACAAATGATGATCCGTAGTGGACATCAGTACACACTCCCTTCTACAACTGTAATTCCTATTACCCATACAAATCCTATTACCATTGTAAGTCCTCCTAAATGGTCTAAAAAAAAACTCTTTGGCTCTTTGGACTTAGCTAACACACAAGGAGGATTACATGATCTAACCAAGAAGGTTGAGTCCTGGATACCTAGGTTTTCGGGAGAGGGTGGATCCTATGGTAACTCACATTGGACCAAGTTTTGTGAAGGGTTTGAATTTCATCAATCTGGACAGGAACACACTGATGTCTTCATGAGGCTCTTTGCAATCTCACTCGTTGGAACTGCTAGAAAATGGATTAACACTCAACCAAGTGGGAGCTTCAAAACCCCCGAGGACCTAGAACGAGCTTTCAAAAAGACATGGTGTAAAGAAGAAAGTATAGACTTCTTTTACTCTCAATACCTCGAAGTTTGCAAAGGGACCAATAAAAGCATTAGGGATTTCAATGATAGGTTCAATTTTTGCCTTAGCAATCTCCAACCCAAATTTTACCCGAAAAGTGATATTCTCCACTGTTACTTAAACTCCTTAGAGGGAAATTTGCAATTCACCCCCAAGAATTTATTACTCTCAAACTTGGAAGAAGCACAAGAGGCTGCTTGCCTAATTGAGGAAAACCGTAGATTCAATGATTCCATCCATCATATTAACCTCTTGAACAATAACGACTCCTCGAAACCGAATGACGAAAGCATGATATAACTAGAGCCTGACCTCCCATAGATCCTGTAGGTGGAGTATAGTGCTTACCCTAGAAAATGGAGCACATGCTTCACAAACATGGAATATGCTTCCTTATTTTCTCAACAAAATGAATCTCGTGAGGACATAGAACCCAGTCAAGACCTATTTGGAGCGCTTGAGGATGAAGATATTGAATATTCCCTACCACAAATTTATGAGGATGACATTCTTGAAGAAGAATCTCCTTTTGTCTACCAAGTAGGAAGCATTGGACCAAAGTATGGGGAAACTGCACCTTTTTATATCACCCTCCATGTGAATGACTCCCTCCTCCATAATTGTGTTTTTGACCTAGATGCTCCTACTGATATTATGACCGAAAGATTCATGCACCAATTAGGTCTAATCATATCACATCCAAACACACAAAATGACTTTATAAAGGGAATTATTAAGGATCTAAGTGTTTCTTTCCATGCTTTCCCCGATGCTCCTTTTACTATTGATGTATTGGTGATAGATGATTTAAGTAATTGGGGGATCATATTCCCTAAGGACCTTGTAGAAAAATTAGCTAGAAGTTTCCAGAACCAAGGGTCCAAAGCTATCATACCTCACCCTGAAGGAGGATTATTTACCCTTCACAAAGAACCCATTACCGAATGCCTAATTGAAGCCCTTGGTGAACCAGATGATCAACTCCTATGTGTTAATACTGACATTGAGAATTGGTTCACCCAAGAGGTGAGTCGAGAAAGTAAAACTATGAAGAAAACCAAGGGAATGTGGACTTTGGAGTTTGATGGAGCTCATTCGAGTTCTGGCTCAGGGGTAGGTATTGTCTTCATAGCCCCATCCAAGGATACCTTCTATTATTCCTATAGGCTTGAATATCACTGTACAAACAATGTGTTTGAATACGAAGCTTTGATCCTAGGTCTCAATTTGGAAATCGGTAAAGGTATCACAGACCTAAGAGTGATAGGGGACTTAGACCTGATAGTATCACAAGTGTTACTAGACTTCGCTTCTGAGAATGAGAGACTAAAAAAGTACCGTGAATTCACACGATCCATTGAAAAATATTTTGAAATGGTGAATGTTAGCACTAGGAATCACCTTCATATAGCATGGAAGGCAAGCCCAATACCCATCAAGTTATTAGTGAATGTAAGGGTGTTTAAAGGGTGAAATGGAAAAGGATTCAAAATGATAATGTTCCAACTCAGAAAACAGGGCTAGCATGCACCGACAATCAAGGTCTTGGCTAACTTCAATCAATAGTTTGGAAGTAAGTATGAATAGAGGGAAGACTTAAAATAAGAGAAGTGTAGGGGCTATTGTAAACATTAGGTCTGAAAATCCTATGGAGGAAAGATTCTTAACACAAGATCTTCTTGAACTCAGAAACTAAGGAAGCTAAATAAACATCATGATAATATAATGATCAACCATCCACCATAACATCACCACAATCATTCATGTGAATCATTCAAAGCATGAAAATTTATCATCAGAAGCAAGAAAGATGAAAGAGAAGATGATTTCTATTATCCAAAATGTATTAAGTCCAATACATAGCTAGATCACAGTTACTTCATCAAAATATTAAAGTCTAAGGGAGCCTTGCTCAACCATCCGAACCTACTAAAGAAATTGATCTATCTATTTATAACAAAAGGGAGGAAACAACTGGAGGTACGAGCTGGCCTCCTTCCCTTGAAAATCTCTAAACATTTATTTGATCTAACAACTTATCTAACCACCTATGCTATAAAACAAGAAAATGTTGGTGACTAATCCAACCATGCTTCAAATTGATTTGATTCTCTCTTGCTATGCAACCTCATATTTTTCCATGTGTCTTTTAGGAGCATGTAGTTTTCCTCATAATGCCAGCTGCTGCTTCTACAATTTTATCCATCATCATCCACCCAAAAAGTTGTTGGCCTGACCTTCCTAGATCCCTAGTGTCTGCTGATAGCTTCTTTAGGTAGCATCTTGAGTAGCGTATTTCACAGCTGGACAAATAAAGGAGGTAGCGCATTTAGGTAGCGTCACTATGCTGCGTATGTGTGCAGAGTGTGCTCTCTATGAAATATTAGGTAGCGCCATTGCGTAGCACCACTGTGCTGCGTATGTGTGCAGACTCTGTTCTATGTGAAATATTAGGTAACGCCATTACGTAGCGCCTGTATGCCAACTCTGTTCTCTGCGAAAAATTAGGTAGCGCCTGTAGGTAGCGCCACTTATGCTGCGTCTGTGTGCAGGTTTGGGTAGCAACGTAAAAAATGCAGCACCTTCAATCTTGAACGTGCGCAGAGAAATTGATGGCCTTTCATGATATCAAACCCATTTTATTTAGGTGTCTTGGCAGTACAAAAGGTAGTGCGTTTTACCACTGAGGGAGTTAGCACTCAGAAAAACCAAAAACTTTGATAGTTAAATGCTTAGAAGCCTGTATAGATGGTAGAGGAAATATTTGAATATTAGTTAACCCTCCCAAAAAGGAACCATCCTAAAAAATGGGGCTTACCTTACCGGCTATTTTGTCATCTTGACACTTAACCTCACACTCTTTCTGGTAGAAAGAGGATCTTCAATTGACACAAAAGACTTCTTCTTCTTAGCAGTGACAGGATTTTTCAGTGAGGCTGTGCTCTCCTTAACTGTTGGTTTGTCATTCTCAATAGAAGCTTCGACCAATACTTGTAAATTTCTTTGGGCTACCTCATCTTGAAAGTTCTTCAACTCTTCCTTTAGCTTCCTATTCTGAGATTGAAATCCTCTATTCTGCCTATAAACATTCTTTAGCTGTCTATGAAGGGGCTGGGCCCTTTTTGCTGCAAACCTTGCGAAGTCAAGGGTTTGACTATAGACATCCATAAGCTCTGTCATCTTGGATCTATCAGACTTGGCTTCCTTTTTAAATTGAGCCACCTCTTTTTTTGCATCTTTAAGTTGCATGATAAGTCTCTTGAAGGTCTGACTGTCAGAAGGAGTAGTGTTATTCATAGTCTCAAGAGGTTTTTTCTCAGTCTCCTCTTCCACCTGCATGGGAAGTGTCTTGTTTACCTCATCAGGTTTCTTGGTGGATTTTCTTTTACCTTTCTTCCTTTGCACAAGGGTTTCTTCTTTTCTTTCCACAGGCTTCTCAAAATATTTCACAGAGGTTTCATCTTTTCTCTCCAAAGGTATTTTAGTACCTTTACCCTTCCCTTTCTATACAGGGGATTCTTGTTTCTCTTCCATAGGATTTTCAATGCTTTTTCCCTTCTTCTTTTGAATAAGGGTTTTTGGTAAAGACTGCTCTTTGAAAGCCTCCTTAGGAATTGATGACCTTATGAAAGGTCTTTTACCCTTGATTTCGACTGCTGGAGGAGAAGAGGGAAAGAGTAGCTTCTTCCCTTTCTTGGATGTAGCTTTGGTAGAAGAAGGCACCTCTTATAACCTTGGTGGAGGAGGTGGTGAAAAATATGTTTGTGGAGAAGGACAAACTTCCTCCTTAGCTCCTGTGACCTGCTTGTTGACCTCTGAAACTTGAACATAGGCTCTTCTCTTTCTCTTCCTACTGGTCCCTGCTTTAGTAGCATTGGTGGGTGACAAAGGACTTGCCTTGTGTTATTGAGGAGTTGGTGCTATATCCAACTTGAAATGAGAAGTAACAACAAAATGCTCCCATGAAATCTCTTTCTTACCCAATTCCTCAGAGACTAGCATTCTGATCAATTCAGAATGGAAGAGGCTAGAATCCACATCTTTATATTTGGCTTGTGTCCTGTCTGACATCTTACCTATAATTCTTAACAAGTAATAGGGAATATTCATCTCAACCTTACCAGTAAAATGTAGCAACAACCTTACATGGTACTGGTACAATGTGTTAAATCTCCCTCCACATGTAAAATATCTCTATATGATCTTCAATATTATGTCAAAATGTTCAATCAATTGAATTCTTCGCATACTTTTAGACAAATAATTGGCTTTATATTCAGGTTTAAAAATATCTTTAACATAGGCTAAACTCAAATCCATGGCTTTGAACCACTTTTCACCTGTAATGGGGATCCCTGTTGCAGCTGAGATAGAGGCTTCAATTACCTCAAATTCCAAATCCCCAACCTTGGTTTTCCTTCCATCAAAATGTAATGCAAACTATGTTGCTACCTCTGGATGGCCTCTCTGTATGTTCTGGCAGAAAGAGAGGCACCCTACTCTTTGAAAGACCTCTCTTGCCATGGAATCTGTATCAAAAAGATGCATGTCCACCGATTCTATCCTAACCACCTTGCCACCTTTGGGTGTCTTCTTCGATTGAGGAGTCTCCATGGATTAGAATGAGGGATTTTTGAAAGGCCTATGGGATAGTAATAACCAGGAAGTCTTTGAATTGGGCTTCAAGTGTACAAGGCTGACCTTTTGAGATAGACTGGTGCTAGTGAGCCAAGCTTGACTATGGGAATTAGAGCCTTAGACTTGTACATGTATTCGAGAGTGTGGGCAGTGAGGGGGTAATCCAAAATTGGCTCTTTGCAATTGAGTAAAAATGCTAGACTCTAAGATGAAATGAAGCAAGGGAGGCAGAGAGGGTTTAAGCAACACCTCTGGGTAGCACAATGCATATGCAGAGGATAGGCTATTTACAGGCTTGCGATTTCAATGGTTAAGGCAAGCAACAATAATTAGACTTAGATACAAGAAATGAAGATACATGTATGAAAAAGAGAGAAGACAAGGATATCATGCAAAGCCGAGTCCCTTACGACTGTGCAAACTTGGCAAACCAAAACTCGAGCGTAAATATATTGTGAAAATTAATATGCAGAGGAGGCAACACGGGATACCTGTGGAGTAGACACCTATTGGAATATTCAACAAAATATTAGGATGATATTGTGAAAAATTCGGCCCTCGAACCTACTTCAGTCTCAAATTTGGTTGCCTTGCTATCACCTGATCAGAATTTGTGAATTTGCGCAACGCATCACTGTTGAGCCTTTCAAAATTATAAACCATTACCAGAGCTCGTAAATGCAAAATATGGAAGGCATATTTAACTAACTCTGGGCACTGAAAATAAGGAACATGGCATCAGTCATGGAAATCATGACTCGAGGTGGAAGTATGATGAACTGGATAGGCGCTACGGAACTGCCTGCTAAGTAGGCAGCGCTTCCAATTCAAAAAATGATTGGACAAGTAAGCAAGGAGAATGAGGCATGCCTACGAGATCATGATTGAGAAAAAAGGTGTGTCACATCAGTCTAATCATGGGAGGGATCGACCTAGGGACAAGTCATGAAGGGGACCAAAATAAGTCATGAGCTAAAATGGTTCTAGGACCAAAAATCAATTTGAGGATCAAACTAGAGCTAAGAATCAAATCTTTAATCATCTAAGGGGTCCTACCAAACATAAACTTTAAAGGGATGAGACTTTAAAATAAACTTAAAATGTAAGGCTTAAAAAAGGATTGAAAATAAACTAAAAGACCCAAGGCAATTTAGTGTGATAACAGTGACAATCAAAGCGGTTCCCTGAGAAGAAAACTATGTGGAAGATGCCTTGGTTGTTTCCACTTCCACCCCTCAACCTTGTGATGGCCCACTCCGAAACCTATGAAAAATGGAAGTCTTGTTTAGACCTTCGATCCCTGACAATTTGGAAAATTGGCAAGTTTTTGAATATGATGACCAGATCATTAGATTCATGGAAAATAACAGATAATTCACCGATTCACAAGTAAACTTCCTGGCTGATTCCATGAACCTATATGTGGTCAACCTTCAAAATAACACCTTGCCAAAAGAATGTGTCCCTCTAGAACTCCTCTTTGATAGACACGATGTTTTCAAGGGAAAGAAACCCAACAAACAGAGAGATGAATCCTTGGAATTCAACATTGGCATGAAGATGGATCCAAGGATGGGAAAAATAGGGAAAGGAACTACTGAAAAGGAAAGGATGGAAATTCTAGACCTCATAGGAGAATTCAAGGATACCTTCGCTTGGAATTACAATGAACTAAAGGATTATAGGGGTGATGTTATCCAACATGCTATACCTTTGATAGAAGGAGCCAAAACTTTCTGGAAAAAGCTAAGACATATCAAACCAAAATTTGCAAACCAGATACAAAAAGAAATCCAAAATATGGTCGATGTTGGAATCACAGATCCCATCAGATACTTGTCATGGATGTCAAATTTGGTAGTTGTCTGAAAGAAAAGTGGTGATATCCGCTTATGCGTAGATTTTCGAAACCTTAACCAACTATCCTTAAAAGACAACTACCCCCTCCCAAATATGGAACATTTGTTACAAAGGGTTACAGGGGCATGGATGCTGTCCATGTTGGATGGATTTTCTGGATACAACTAAGTCTTGATGAAAAGAGAGGATCAACTTAAAACAACATTTACCACACCATGGGGAACATTTATGTATTTGAGAATGCTGGTTGGAATTATGAATTCCAGTGCTACCTTTCAGAGAGCGATGGATTTTTCCTTTAGGGATCTCATCCATAAAATCATAGAAATTTACCAAGATGATCTCACAGTCGTGTCAAAAGAGAGGAAAGACCACATAGCACACCTTAGAATTGTTTATGAGCGGTGTAGAAAGTATGTAATCTCTTTGAACCCTAAGAAATCCATCTTCAAGATAGACAAAGGGAATATTTTGGGACACATAGCCTCAGAAGAGGGAATTTATATAGACCATGAGAGGGTCCAATCTATTAAATATGTACATTCCCCAGCCAACAAGAAGTCCCTACAATCCCTTTTCGGGAAAAATCAATTTCATTCAAAGATTTGTTCCAAACTTTGTTGAAAGGATAAAGCCCATGAGTGCCTTACTTAAGAAGGATATGATGTTTAAATGGGATGATAAAGACATTAAATCTTTTCAAGACATAAAGGACGCTATCTCCCAAGCCCCAGTTTTGATCAACCCTGACTATTCACGAGATTCGATAATCTTCTCTTTTGCCTCCCAGGACACCATTGCACGTGTCCTGTTGCAAAAAGACGCGGACAACTATGAACACCCTATCACTTTCATAAGAAAAGTCCTTAGGGATTCGGAGTTGAATTATTCCATGACCGAGAAACAAGATTATGCCTTAGTGAAATCCCTTAATCACTTTAGAAACTACATGGGTTATAACAAAATCAAGGCTTATGTCCCTTACCCGACAGTAAGGGATGTCTTATCACAACAATATTGTATGGGTACTAGGGGCAAGTGGGTCTCCAAAATCCAAGAGTATGACTTAGGTATAAAACCCACCAAGATTATAAAGGGACAAGGTCTAGTCCAGATGCTGATTGAGATCAACCAAGAGGCCATACAAATGGGAGAAAGTGAACAAATAAACATGGTAGTCAGTGAATTAGAACATGATGAATGGTACTCTGATATAATATACTACCTTAATAATTTATCGTGCCCAGATCACTTGGTAGACCACAAAATAATGGATTTGAGGCTTAAGGCTATGAAATACTGTTTGACCGAGAATGGCCTTGGTTGGAAATATACTTATGCATTTCTCCTTAGATGTGTCAATCAAGAATAAGTTGATAAACTATTGAAGGAATTACATTCTGGACTTTGTGGTGGACATTTTGCAGCCTGTACTACTACCCACAAAATCCTAAGGGCTGAATACTATTGGCCAACGTTATTTGATAATACTCACCGATATGTATGATATTGCTAGCCTTGCCAATACTTTACTAGTAAACCAAAAATCCTAGCACAACCTTTAAAACCCATGGTGGTAGAAGCTCCTTTCTAATAGTGGGGGTTGTAATTTATTGGGGAATTTAAAAATAATTCAAGTAATGGCTATCGGTGGATTTTAACAACCACAAACTATTTTACTAGGTGGGTAGAGTCCATTCCCACAAAGAAGGCCATTGAGAAGGTAGTCATGAGATTTTTGGAGGAAATAATCATAACTAGGTTTGATGTCCCATCCAAGATTACCATAGACAATGCCAAGGATTTCAGTTCTCATGTATTACAAATAATTCTATTTCAAGTATGTCAATTTTCTATCTCACTCCTCCAATTATTATCCACAGGGAAACATATTATCATAGTCGAGCACTAAGAACCTTATGAACATCGTCAAGAAGGTTCTTGGGGAAAATAAGAGATATTGGGATAGAAAACTTAAATATGCATTGTGGGCAGATCAAATAACAACAAAGACATCAACAAGAAGGACCCCTTTTGAGCTAGTGTATGGGTTAGAATCCAAACTTCATGTGAACATCCAAATCCCCATCCTCCGTTTTTCTCAGTAGTATACTACCGACGAAGAAACAATCCAAGGGAGAATTAACAAGTTAATAGAGTTGGATGAATCTATAAGGACCTCCCTAAGCCAAATGGAAAGAAACCAAGAAAGGATCAAGAATACCTTCGATCACAAGACAAAAGAGAGAGATTTTGCCGAAGGAGATCTAGTGTTGTTATGGGATAAGAGAAGGGAGAAACCAAGCATGCACAATAAGTTGGATGGATTATGGACATGTCCCTACTAGATCACGAGTCCTGCAGGAACAAACTCTTTCAATCTAGGGACCATGGAAGGAGAGGCTTTGAAGTTACCAGTGAATGTTATAAACATCAAGCGTTACCACCCACCAACAACATGACGGGTAAGTACAGGTAAGTAGTTAGGAATTTTCATTCATTGTATATACCATTTGAATTTCATACCAGAACAATTTGTATTTCCATTTGTATATATGATTTCTTTCATTTTGTGTACTATATATATATATATATATATATACATATGATCTGGGGGTGATATCATGAACCCAAATGATTACTAGCAGTGTTATGTTGAGATCAAGCAAGTCACAGGTTATGCCAGATATGATGAGGTTCTCATGCTCTCAACGGTGATCACATGTCCCCGAGTTGGAGCCAGATGTTATCCCCTAGCCTATGAATAACTAAGGAGATTATGTCTTGAGGCCCACAAGTCCTAGACATGGAGTACGAAGAGCCATATCGACTTGAGCATGGACCTGGAGGGCCTATCCTTTTCTTCTTCAGTGCCTCCACTTTGTCAACAACAACCACATCCATCACATCGACCTGGTCCTACAACAGAAATGGGTCTTTCTCCATGAGGTAATGAGTCCGGGTATCATGGTATCTGTCACTCTGATTCTCAAAACATTTGAATATGTGCATTTAATTATTTTTTACTTCTAACATGTGCTTGGACCTTATGCCTTTCCACTTGACCACACCTGGGGGGAATGACAAGATTCCATAGAAATTTGGTTCCCATAGGGTTTGAGTTGCCACTGAGGGGATTCATGAAAGGTCATCATCCGTTCCCACCATACTTACCACTTTTCATCTTTTTCATGCTCACCCATCCCATACACTTTTCCAGGAATGGGGTTGGACAAACTAGGAAAGGGTTGTACCTTACCTTGTGGGAAGAAGGGGATAAAGGCCAAGAGGGTAAAAGTATATGGAAAAATATAAAATACAAAAGAATGAAAACTTCAGATGCTTCACCCGAGAAAGAAATAAAAATCTTCTCAGCAAGAAACAGAGGGACCCGTAAAAATAATAAATCAAGACCTAGTTGGAGGATAGGGGGTCTCATCACGAGCCAACCTATTAGGTCCATGGGTATGTAATGATATGAAACTACCATTCAGATGGTCACCACGCCAGGGTAGTGGCTCTTGGTGGAATATACAAGAGAAATGGGGTCTCATCATGAGCCAACCTTCTCATTTCTGTGAGATGCTTGTGGGAAACATTGTCACCACTAGTCACCATGCCAGGGAAGTGTCCCCTAACTAGTCTCTCGAAAGAAAAAGAAAATAAAAAATAAAAGATAAAATGCATGAATGAGCTTGGAAACATTTGCATCCATGACAAGGTGAAGCTCACCCTCTTCATAGGCGACCACAGGTAAGCCATACATTTCCCTGTTATCACTGCACCCATTTCCTAGACATCCCTTACCACCTCATCCACTTACATGGTCTGGATTTGACTTCACCCGGAAACATCCCACATACAATGAGCATTATCCCAATAGGACATCCTAGCTCCCTCTCCAAACCTGGCTTGTAGAATAGCATAACGTCTTTTATCAGTTTTACGGGAAAGGGGGTTTCATGCACATGTTTAAATAACTTTATGATTATATGTGATTGACATTGCTATGATCCCTGTGACTTATGAGCCCATGGAGGGCGTACTTTTTGATGTTGCAGGGCCACACCTGATGGATAGGTACATATGGGTAGATGATTAGTTTGGACCTCCATAGGGATAAAATCCCACCGGATGGATGTTGAGATCCCAGCCAGGGGCAAAGGCAGATCAAGGGTTTTCACTAGAGAGAGAGAGAGATGTTACACCAGGGACATCCTGACAGGCTTAGACCCAGGGGGGTCTTTCCCTTTTGACCATGATGTATGCCTTGGAAGGCCCATGAAGTCACCCATGTGACCCATGACATCACCAAATGTTTTGGACACTTTGGAGGCAGTTGTGTGCCAAGTGGCATGTGTGGCAGGATCCAGAGGCCCAAGGAGGCCTAACATTTTTCTCCTCGAGGCCAATGTTTCCTTGAGAATGCCTAACGTCACCCTAAAAGGGCATGAATTCAACTTTACAACTTGATTTAGGGTTTTATTTTGACATTTAATGTAAAAACTGGATATTACATGTAACAGGCCATGTCAACCTTTTTGACCTAATTCTGGTCATTGATATTGTATAAATAAGGGTTTTTACCCTTGTATTAATCATCATCTTTCACTCACACTTGTGGGGACTGAAATTTGCGCCCTATATAGGGTTACTTGGCTTAAATTTTAGGCGCACTTGTTGAGGAAGGCTAAATTTGGGAGTATTTTGGCAAGTTTCTTGGTGGAAGTGTTCAACTAGGGTTTTGCTTGATGATTCTTGATGTATGTAAGTGAAATTTCTGCAATTCTTCTTAATTGAATGGTTATAGTCATGTTTATCTTGAATTTACACTAAGATTATGAAATTTCTTGTTTAAAACCTAGGGAGACTAACACATGTTATTGTCCTAGCTTTAAAAGCCTTCACCTACTAGATCTTGTCAAGAGGTCGATTTCTTGAAGAATTTGCTAGAGCCTTGCCATTGCAACACCCTATTTTTTATTTGCTTCATCTTATCTGTTTTTCTTCATCATTGAGTTAAAGTGGGAGGAAAGTATACTAAGGCATAGGGTTACCTACACCTTAGTAGCTAGTTTCCCCTAGGGTTTGATAATTGGAGCCCTGGGTTACCAACACTCCAACTATTTATCTCTCTTGTCTTTGAATCTCACACTATTATCCTTTTCCTTCAACATTTTCTACCATATCATTGACTCCATTTGCCCTAAAAGCACTAGTATAAGAATCCTTATTGAGTGATTGATCAAAACAACCATCAAAACCTACACTCTAAGCTTTTCACTAATTACTTCTAACACTAGAATAACCTAACCTACTTACATTATTTCTGCTGTTACTAAAGTAAGCTACAACGATACATTGCAACATTGAAAGCTTCTAAAAGCAATTGAAAAGGATGATTAATGCATTGCCTTGTTTGCTTCTAATAAATGATAGTATTATGATGTTAATGGTTGATTATTCTTAGTCATTTTGAAGTTGTTTCAAGGCACTTATTGTGAAGTACTGCCTCATAAATATTGTTGTTATAATTTTCTGTTTACTTCATCATTATCAACCAATTTATTTTATTGAGAAAGCCTGTGGTTTTATGAAGTGCTAACCAACAAGTTGTACTTGTAATATATATATATATATATATTTTCTTGTTGCTTTGTTCCAAGAAGGTACATATTGATATATTATCACTTCATTGGTTATAAACCCGAGACTTTCTGATCAATGGTGACTTGTGAGAGGGGACCTTTTAATAGCCATTTTGACCTTGCCTTCTCAAACCCCCAGTTCATTGGGGACGTTTCCCCTCGGCCCACAACCCTAAATAGAAAGAGGAATCCTATTGAGGTGACAATGATAGGATAAACTCAAGTTACACCAATTTGATTTCGTTTTACCTTTCCCTTTATCAACATACAAGTTGTGCGATAACACAAGTTATAGGTCAATTAGTGGAACTGATTTCTGGAACAACTATATTAATGAAGAAGAATTGTTATCCCGGAAACTTCCAATCACTAATTATATAAAAAATGTTCCCATAGAAAACACTCTAATTAAATTGGGGGCTTCAATAAACATTATAACTATTATGACCATTAAAATTTTGCAATTGGATAGCCTCCAACCCACACCCACAATGGTTGAACTAGTTGATAGGTCCCAAATTAAGCATGTTATTGCACAAGTTGTAGGTTGGGAAAATCCTGACCCAACCACCAATTAGCGACAACTTAGAGAGAACCTACCCACTATCGCCTTAGGCAGGTGATCCCGTCACTTTAGAGGTGAGGTACTCACCTCAAGGGGGGAATCTCGGTGACCCTAGGGGGGATTCAGACAAAAAATGTGATGTATGAACGGATTCCCCTAAAGATCAAGTTTCTAGATGGAAAAGGAAACTTGGTAATGAGTCTTGAGGGTTACTTGAGGTTTCCAAACCTTTGAGTGACCTGCAAAGAGATAATACCTGCCCGAGACACAAGGAAAACCAAGTATACAATGCAATATATCAATTGGACAAGCAAGTTAATATTTCTGTCCCTAATAGCAACTTTTAGTAACAATATATATTAGCAATGAAATGGCACAATAAATTGCTAAACATGTGCTAGAAATCAAGTGAAAGATACAAGAGATAAACTAGCTAAACACTAGTGAAACTCAATATTTAAAGACTAGGATACTAGCATAAAAGGTAAGGATGTTGTAAACACTTTCTGAAGCAATATAAATCAGCCTTATGGATGTAACAAAAAATTTATTATAGCACTAAGATCAGCCACTAAAACTCCCCCAAAATTTGTCAAAACGTGTGCTAGGCCTAGTAGTTTATGTGTGCAAACTTTGAGTAACTTTCAATGGTTGATTTAAGAGTGATTGAAGAAGTCAAATTAGGGTTTTTTCATACCTAATGGATGAATATAAATGTTTGTAACAACAAAAAATAATACCCCTTTAGAGGAAATGCCCTAGTGGTTAAGAGGTGCTCTAGGCACAATAAACAAAACCCAAATTGCAAAAAATTAATATGGAAAAAGTTCACATTTTCCAATGCACTATTTTATTTCTCCAGTGAAAAAATATCGAGATTAGGGTCTTTAAAATTGGGTGAACATGGCCTTTGAAGCACAAGTTAGATAAAAAAACCCCTAGGGGTGTAAATTCTCTTACTCCCTAGGGTATTCCAACCAACTGAGGGTAAATCTAGGAGGGTATACACACTCATATTCCTCCTAGCAACCCTTGCTCAAGAAAATACTTATAACTTTAACAATAAGATAAAGAAAATATGGAGGGTGTATCCAACATAATCCTCCCTAGGGTTTCCACCAACAATGAACAAAATAAGCAAGAAAAAAATATCATGTGCATATTTTTCCTTACCTAATCCAAGAAATAAGATATCAAACTCTAGTTTCCCATGTGAAATTGATCCAAGAGTCAAGAGAGAAATCCTTTAGGGGGTGCACATCACTCCTCATCATCCATTCACAAAGAGATATTCACCAAAATACATTTCACAAGAGAGAAACACCATAATCATGAGGAGTAGTGAAAATTTCAGCCAAATACTTCTCACAATGGGAGAGTTATGTTATGAAATGAGATTCATATGATCTCTATTTATACAAAATGTCTAACACATAGTTTGTCCACTTAGCAAGGGTAAGACATAATATAACAGGTCAACAACCCTTATATTACCCCTTGAATCAAATAATAATATTTAATTGTCACTTAAACACAAAAGAAACCCTAAAACAGATGGTGTCACCCCTTTAGGGGACGTTTTGGCACTTGAGGAAATCATTGGAGAAAATATGGAAGTCGTTGGGGATTTTTGAGCCTCCTCATCACATGCTAAGCCTTCTCCATGCCTCATCTGGTGAGAATATTCCAAGTGTCGATGTGCAATTCGATCACCACCGAACCCTATCTCCCTCATGACGTTAATACCTTGACATTAACCCTCAAGGTATAT
>SNQJ01S0001957.1:87680-117972 GCA_010110895.2 Picea sitchensis | reverse complement strand
TGTATAGGATTTTATCTTTTTAGCCAACATCAATTCCTTTGGGACTTCAAACCCCTCTTCCCAAGAAATGAGGTACATGCCCTTCTTGGGTCAATAAAGTCAAAGGACCTAGGAGAGGACAATATGATGGGAGTGTAATGAGAAAAAAATGGTAAGTATGGTCGGGAATGGTACGATAACCCCTTAAGGGAACTCTAGTCACAAACCTTTCCCAAAGGTTGGCCTCCTACTAGGAAATCTATGACACTCACCAAGGTGAAACAAGGTCAAAGGCATAATGTCCAAGCAGGTCTTCTATAATCAGAATCAACTTAAATACAAATTTTTCAAATGCCTTAAATATTAGGGTGATTACCTGCCACAATACATGACTTGTACCGCATGGAGCAAGACCCATATTCCTTCTAGAAGATAGATGGTGTGGTGGATGGATTAACAATGGATCATAATGTGGTGATAGAGTGGGATTCAGTATGTGCAAGTGGATGCTGCTGGTCATGTGATATCTCAACACTCCATATTTGCAACTTGAGGGCCTCCAGACATGATCTCCTTAGTTATCGCACAAAATGGGGATAACATCTGGCTCCTACTTGAGGACATGTCCTCACCGTAGAGTGCATGAGAACCGCAACATCTCCTGGTAGACCTATGCCTACACTGAAACAAGAAACCATAAATCTAGGGTGGTTCTATCACCCTTCATCCATATACATCGAAATCCAAATGAAAACTAATCTAGAAAATAAATTTTTATCATTTTTTCAAAAAATTCTAAACTAAGCATGAAATTAGTATGGAAGTAGAGAAAAATGAAATATGAAATGCATCTAAAATAAAATGAGCAATCAAGATGAAAATGCAAGGAAAACAAATGAATTACGTACTTACCTAGGGGCCTTAGGACCCTGAAGATCAGATGATAGATGATGTCAGGTGAAGTCATACAACCAATGCAACCAATTTATCATCTCATCAAAGTATCTCCTCCTGTGCTTGATTATGTGAAACAACAAATACAAGTCCAACTAAAAATGATCATGAGCATAAACATATATATAATCAACCATAAAATGAGACTCAGGGAGATGAGTGGGAGGGAGGAAATCATAGAGGAAATAGAAACCATCAGCCCGATCATCCTGCATGAAAGTGTAACCACAAACCTGGTCAATCCATATTTGAAGAGTGCTACTATATGTAGACGATGGCTCATCCTCATCTCCGTTAGTACGATCACTGCTTCTTGAATACCGAGAATATATGAGAGATACCAAGAATACCTCATGATTTCCCCGAGAAGAAGGAATGAGGTAAGGGATAGGCTTAGGTATAGATAAAGAAAAATGTGGCCTCTTCATTTGTGAATCTCTGTAGACATTCTCAATATGAAAATACTTCCTCTTTGTAGAGTGATCCTCTGATCACTATGATATGGCCACGTTTTGGTATTCCTCCAAAATTGAGGATGAAGGTGGTTGAGAGTCCTCATACAACAAGTCTACATCCCGAAAAAGATATGCATCTCAAGCCCCAAGGGGTGACTGAAAATCATCCTGAAAATGTTGTGACCGATCATCCTCAAATAAATCTGTAATCATGTCATCATTAGGATTCCAAACATATGAATCATATACACATGAAAATTAGTCCTCTGAAGATGACACTCAAACCCCTTTTTTTGAGGGATACCCTCAATGTTGCAAATAGGGTCTCTATAAAAAATGAGATGACCAAGATCCCACCTGCATCTTCTAGTTTGTATGAAAGTGTCGATATGCTCATAAACCATATCTAAAGGTTATTTCATAAGACCATCAACATGACTGGAAATGATCATCTCTTTGTCTTCGTGTGCATGGGGAGTAGAAGCATGGACGTCTTCAATTGGATGTTCAAATTCTTCGTTATAGAGACTGGTGACTTCTTCAACATCATGTGTAGGAGGAGAGAAAGGTTAGACAACCTCGCCTTCATCAAGCATAAGAAAAGATAGCAATGGCTCAATATGCTGCGCTGTATCGAAATTCTTCTTTCTTCCTATGGAAACACACCTCCATCGCCTCTTCATCAAAAGAGGCTTGATCCTTAGCACATAGTTCTTTGTTCTCTTTTATTCAAGAGGATCTATTGTATCCAAGGTTTCCTCCAATTCTTCTTCACTTTTGAGGTCATGAAATAAAGTATCATCAAGATATTCTAAAGGGTCACCACTCATCATGTTCTCTTCCTGATGTGCAGGAGGAGCAGAGGCTTGGATTTCTTCATCAAGTGGAAGGGTATATATGAGCGCTTCATATTCGTCAAATTTATCATCCAGATATTCAAGATGAGAGTCGTCACACAACAAATCTGCATCCCCAAAAATATATGCATCACAAGCCCCAAGGGATGATTGAAAACCATCCTGAAAATTTTGCGACCAATCATCCTCAAATAAATCTATAATCATGTCATCATCAGGATGAAAAACATATGAATCATATACACATGAGAAGTAGTCCTATGAATATTACAACTCAAACCCGTTTTCTTGAGGGATACCTTCAATGTTGTAAATAAGGTCTCTATAAAAAAGTAGATGACCAAGATCGCACCTGCATCTGCTAGTCTGTATGAAAGTGTTGATATGCTCATAAAACATATCTAAAGGTTCTTTCATAAGACCGTCAACATGACTGAAAATGATCATCTCTTTGTCTTCATGTGCAGGGGGAGTAGAAGCATGGACGTCTTCAACTGGATGTTCAAATTATTCATTATCGAGACTGGTCACTTCTTCAACATCATGTGTAGGAGGAGAGCAAGGTTGGACAACCTCGACTTCATCAAGCATGAGAAAATATAGAAATTCCTCAATATGATACACTGTATCATAATTATTCTTTCTTCCTATGGACACTCCCCTCCATCACCTCTTCATCACAAGAGGCTTGATCCTTAGCACATAGTTCTTTGTTCTCTTTTATTCAAGAGGATCTATCGTATCCAAGGTTTCCTCCAATACTTCTTCACTTTCGAGGTCATGGAATAAAGTATCATCAAGATCTTCTAACGGGTCACCACTCATCATGTTCTCTTCTTGATGTGCTGGAGGAGAAGAGGCTTGGATTTCTTCATCAAGTGGAAGGACATATATGAGCACTTCATCTTTGTCAAATGTATCATCTAGATATTCAAGATGAGAAAATTCATCGGTATATTCTTGGTAAATTTATTCATATGTCTGTTCTTCGAGTACTTATTCATCTTCAAGGGCTAGTTCTTTGGCAGGAAATAAATCTGTCATACGATTCATCATTTCCTCAGCAACTTTATTAGTAACCTTTTCCTTTTCCATTTGTAGGAGTTCCCTCCTCGAGGCATAACAAGTTATGGATGAGGTTTCATCCCATGGTTCCATATTTCCATTGACTGAAAAGACACCTCAATGGAGTCACTAGATGAGATCAAGGCTCATCAGAGGATGGATTCAAGGGGAAAACAAGGAAAGGTGGGTTCTGGGAAGGTGGAGTTGCTAGATGAGATTCAAGAAGAGCTCATCAAAAGGTGAAAAGGGAAAGTCCCTTAGGTGGAGTCGCCAGACAAGCTAGGGAAAAGGTTTTGGGATATATTGCCAAAGTCTCATTAGGGTTCAAAAGAGGATTCAAAATCCTCCCCGACAATGACACAAAAATGTTATCACACAATTTGTAGGTTGGGAAAATCCCGACCCAACCACCAATTAGAGACAATTTAGAGAGAACCTACCCACTATCACCTTAGGTAGGTGTTCCCGTTACGTTAGAGGTGAGGTACTCACCTCAAGGGAGGAATCCTGATGACCCTAAGGGGGATTGAGACAAAAAATGTGATGTATGAATGAATTCCCCTAAAGGTCAAGTTTCTAGATGGAAAATGGAACTTGGTAATGAGTCTTGAGGGTTCCTTGAGGTTTCCAAATCCTTGAGTGACCTACAAAGAGATAATTCCTCCCCGAGACAAAAGGAAAACCAAGTATACAATGCAATATATCAATTGGACAAGCAATTTAATCTTGTTGTACCTAATATCAACTATTAGTAACAGTATATATCAACAATGAAATGGATTTTTTTAAGAGGGGTGGCCTATTTAATGGTACACACCCCAACTCATTTTACACACACCATTTTTGTGTTTTTTAACACAACATTCTTATGTACTAAAGCTTTCCTCATTTTCCTTTTGAAGTCAAGTTTGTAGTCTTTTGAAAGTTATAGGGTATTTGTAGTAATCATAATTGATTTTCTGAGATGGAGTCGATGGTGACAATATTATCACTCATTTGTAAGCCAGAATTCTGTAAATTTGGGATTTGTGAGTTGTAAGAGAGCGTTTGGGCATTTTGTAAAGAAATATATAGTGTTTATAGTCATTGGATTTGATTTTCCGAGATGGTGCCAAATTTGACATTTGTAATTGAGTTTGAGTAACATGTAAGAAGGTCATTGTGAAACACAATTATTTCTTTCATGTGATTCTATATATGTTCATGTATGAATGATTATGCAAGTTATGTTCAACAGTTGACGTGTTTGGTCAAGTAAGATACATCACTTCCATGTTATAAGCACTGTCAATAAAAGAATATTGGAATAAGAAAGTGGTGTCATACTTAATACTGTTTGAGGATCAAGTGATATTAGAGACACTTGGTTCAGATCAAGTGGTGTATGATTTCTAATCCATTTTCAGATCAAGTGGTATCAGAGCAGGTTTGACATGTGAATGATTACAAGGGCTAAACACAAGCACGGTAAAGGAAAACTTGAGAGTTATAATCCATAGATTGGTTCAAGGAGCTTCAATCGAAGAGAAGAGATGGCTTCATCAAGGAAAATAGGTCCTTTTGAATCTGAAGATGATTTCTTTAATGCCTTTAATCATATGAAGGAAATGGTGGAAGAGATTTACAATGAGAGAGGATTACAAAAAGGAGAAAGTTCTAGACAAGTTAAGAAAGAAGATGATATTCCTCCTTCTCCACCTCCTTCTCCACCTCCTTCAATACCTACTTCTTCGCCACCTTCCACACCTTCATCTCCTTCCACTTCTCCGCCCTCATATATGCATAGGAAAATTTCTTCAAAAAATCCATTGTTAAAATTGGATGTCAAGTTTAACTTACCCGTGTATAATAATGAGCCTAATGAAAATAAGCTAGACAATTGGATTCAACAAATGGAAGTTTATTGTTGTGTTCAACAGATTGATGAAGAAGAGATGAATATTCAATTGGCCTCTCTATGCCTTGAAGACACAATGTTGATTTGGTGGGAAGGTATCCAAAAGAGTGGTAAGGTTCTCTCTTCTTGGTCATAATTCAAAGTTGCATTAAGGAAACAATTTTATCCTTTGGCATATCGATAAAAAACAATTATGGAATGACAATACTTGAGGCAAGGAAAAGGAAAAAGTGTGCAATATTTTACTGAGGAGTTTAGGAAGAGAGCATTGCCTTTAAATATTTCATTACATTCTACATAAACCATTCTGAAATACATTGGTGCTTTGCATAGTTACATTCTTCATACTCTTATTTTGTTAAATCCTACTGATTTTGATGAAGTATGTGTTCAAGGTGTACATCTTGAATCCGAGGGGAATGATGCTAAATATGGTTCCTCCATGGAGTTTTATCAGCAAAAGGGAAGTAAGAACAAGGGAAAAGAGAAACATGTAGCTGCAATAAAGAAGGAAGAATCAAATCTCACATGTACTCATTGCAAGAAAAGAGGACATGATGAAGAACATTGTTGGAAGGTGCATCCTGAATTAAGGCCTAAAAAGTGTGGAGGAAAAGGAAAATAAAAGGCCATTGTCATAGTCCAACAAGATTTGGGATCTGAATCATGTGAAAAGACACAAATTACAACTGTATGTGTTGTGAATGCACACAAGCATGTGTCTATGATGTCTACAAAAGCAAGTGAAGGATATGCTAATGAAATATTCAAGTCATTTCCTAGTCATGAAGTGTTTCAAAATTCTCCAAAGTTGTCACATGAAGGTCCATTACATGTAGGTGACAGGGATTTTGTCACGGAGCGCATGAATGTTGTTAATTAATTGTCAGTAACATCTATATGTCCGCTACTACTGCTGATATGTTGTGCATGACCAGTAGTGGAAATATGAATGCATATAGATGTGAAAGTCTGAGAATGATTTATTATGTTAGAAACATTATTTCAGCCTTCATCCTTGTTATTAAACTGATTGTAATGAGCCAAGTGGTCCAAGCATGGGGAAGATACACAAGACAAGTGGGGAGGCATCTCCCTCATTTAATGTAAACCTTTTGGAGGTCCAAAATCCTCTCAGTTGGGAGGAATGATTAAGGAGGATCCATGAACGCTCACAGAGGTCCAAGAGGATCCATGACGCTCATAAGGGTCCATAAGGGATCATAAATGCTCAAAATTTGATCCTCTTAAAATCTCATGAAAATGCCATCAATGCATAGATCTCATCACAAGATTTCCAACGATGCAAATTTCTCCTCAAACCGAGTCCGTATGCAAAAGTTATGGGCTGTCAAAATCCAAGTCAACCCTAAAGAGACATGTGGCAGGCTCTGAGAGAGACACATGGAAGGCTTTGACAGAGACACGTGGCAGGATCACAGGTTGACAAGTGACAACTTTAGATATTGAAAAGTGGCACTATACATGTGACATGACACATGGATGCTGGTAGTTGATGTGGAAGATAGTACCTCCAGGTGGCCCAGTTACATGATTCATAGTTAAACATTTGACACATAAGAAAACCAACCGGGTCTTGACATGTAGCGATCCTTCATTGGATTATATTGGATTGGTTATTATTATTATTATATATATATTAATTACACTAACCAACACTTAAAATCACGTGAGGGAATGGAAACCACGACCTACTATGTATAATACATAGTTTTAACCAACTCCACTATCATTGTGTTTTGTTATGGAACCCAATCAACTTGTAATTAAAGCATGCCATGAAATTTGGGTTTGGTTATAAACCAACCAAACTATATTTTGAATATATGTCACTAATTTTGGGATTTTGTTAAGAGAGGTGGCCTATTTAATGGCACACACCCCAAATCATTTTACACACACGATTTTTGTGTTTTTAACCACAACATTCGTATGTACTAAAGCTCTATTCATTTTCCTTTTTAAATCAAGTTTGTAGTCTTTTGAGAGTTATAGTGTATTTATAGTCATCAGAATCAGTTTTTCGAGACATAGTCGATGGTGACAATCTTATCACTCATTTGTAAGCCAAAATTCTGCGAATTTGGTATTTGTAAGTTGTAAGAGAGCCTTTGGGAATTTTGTAAAGAAATATATAGTGTTTATAGTCATTGGATTCAATTTTCCAAGATAATGTCGTATTTGACATTTGTAATTGAGTTTGGGTAACATGGAAGAAGGTCATTGTAAAACACAATTATTACTTTCATGTGATTTTGTATATGTTCATGTATGAATGATTGTGCAATTTATGTTCATCAGTTGGAGTTTTTGGTTAATTAAGAAAAGTCACTTCCATGCTATAAGCATTATCAATAAAAAAATCTTGGAATAAGAAAGTGGTGTCATACTTAATACTGTTTGAGGATCAAGTGATATTAGAGACACTCGGTTCAAATCAAGTGGTGTATGATTTCTAATCCATTTTCAGATCAGGTGATAGGGGCTAGGTTAGGTCCGTCATGATGTCTTATAGGCTTCCAAAGGCACATCTATGTCATCCAACATGCAGGCCCTAGGCATCCATCTGGTGGGATTCTTGCCCCATGGAAGCCCAAGCTAGGATTGTTCTCCCAAAACTGGCCACCAAGCAAGGTCCTGCAAAACAAAAGGGTACGCCCTCCAAAGATCTCAAGTCAAAGATAGAATGACAAGTGTAAACCACATCTAATAAGAAAGGCACCTAAACATGTGCATCAAACTACCTCATCAAATTAAACAAATGCTCAAAACCCTATACAATTGACAAAGTTTAAGTATGGGAGGGGTGCATATGAATCCTATTGGATAAACTAAAGCCCTTAAGTAGGGGATGCTCCCAAGGATGTCCTTTCAAGGTTATGTAGTGGGTGATGAGGTGGAATAGGTTTAGAATTCATAGGTCATTGAGTTTCATGACATACAAAGGCTAATATTATATCATTCATGGGTGCCTTTGTAGAGGGTGTGTGGCACCTTCAGTTGTGATGCACTTTTTCCAAGCCCATCTTCTTTCCATTCTTGATTTTTTTCACGCGTTAAGGAATGAATTGAAGGCCATTGTCCTGGCGTGGTGTCCATATAATGACAGTGTCACTGACAAGTACCTTGTGGAAATGAGAAGGATGACTCGTAATGAGACCCCCTTTCCCTCAGTTGTGTAACCTAGAGACACTACCCTGGCTTGATGACCAGATGATGGTAATGTCATACTGATAAATACCCATGATCATGATAGGATGAATCATAATGAGATATCCCATCCTCCAACTAACCCCTTAGGCATTCATTATCATTTATTTTTGTAGGTTCCCCTTTTTCTTATAGAGAAGCATTCCATTGCTTTCTCGAGGGATCCATCAGCGAAGCATCTAGAAGGTATATATATAGGATTTTATCTTTTTAGTCAACATCAATTCCTCTGGGCCTTCAACCCCCTCTTTCCATTAAATGAGGTACATGCCCTTCTTGGGTCACTAAAGTCAAAGGACCTAGGATAGAACAATATGACGGGAGTGTAATGAGCGAAAAGTGGTAGTATGGTCGGGAATGGTACGATAACCCTTTAAGGGACCTCTACTCACAAACCTTTCCCAAAGTTTGGCCACTTAATAAGAAATCTATGAAACTCACCAAGGTGAAACAAGGTAAAAGACATAATGTCCAAGCAAGTGTTTTATAGTCAAAATCAACTTAAATACAACTTGTTCAAATGCATTAAATATTAGGGTGATTACTTTCCATAATACATGACTTGTACTGCATGGAGCAAGACCCATGTGCCTTCCAGAAGCTAGTTGGTGTGGTGGATGCGTTGACAATGGATCAAAATGTTGTGATAGAGTGGGATTTCACATGTGCAAGTGGATATTGTTGGTCATGTGATCTCTCGACACTCCATATCTACAACGTGAGGGTCTCGAGACATGATATCCTTAGTTATCCCATAAAATGGGGATAACATCTGGCTCCTACTTGGGGACATGTGATTGCTGTAGAGTGCATGAGAACCACAACAACTCCTGGTAGACCAATGCCTACACTGAAACACGAAACCATAAAATCTAGGGTGTTTCTATCACCCTTCTTCCATATACATCAAAATCCAAACAAAAACTAATCTAGAAAAGAAAATTTTATCATTTTTTCAAAAAATTCTAAACTAAGCATGAAATTAGTATGGAAGTAGAGACAAATGAAATATGAAATGAATCTAAACTAACATGAGCAATCAAGATGAAAATCCAAGGAAAACAAGATGACCTACGTACTTACCTGGGGGCCTTGGGGCCCTGAAGATCAGGCGATAGATGATGTCAGGTGAAGACATACAACCAATGAAACCAATTTATCATCTCATCAAAGTATCTCCCCATGTTCTTGATTATGTGAAACAACAAAGACAATTCCAACAAAAAATGAGCATGAGCATAAACAAATATATAATCAATCATAAAATGAAACTCATGGAGATGGGTGGGAGGGAGGAAATCCTGTAGGAAATAGAAACCATCAGCCTGATCATCCTGCATGCAAGTGTAACCACAAGCCTAGTCAATCCATCTTTGAAGAGGGCTACTATATGTAGACGATGGCTCATCCTCATCTCCGTTAGTACGATCACTTCTTCTTGAAGACCTAGAATATATGAGAGATACCAAGAATACCTCATGATTTCCCCGAGAATAAGGAATGAGGTAAGGGATAGGCTTAGGTATTGATAAAGAAAAATGTGGCCTATTCATTTGTGAATCCCCGTAGACATTCTCAATATGAAAATACTTCCTCTTTGTAGAGTGAGCCTCTGATCACTATGAGATGGCCACGTCCTGGTATTCCTCCAAAATTGAGGATGAAGGTGGTTGAGAGTCCTCATACAACAAGTCTACATCCTGAAAAAGGTATGCATCAAAATCCCCAAGGGATGACTGAAAATCATCCTGAAAATGTTGCGACCAATCATCCTCAAATAAATCTGTAATCATGTCATCATTAGGATGCCAATCATATGAATCATAAACGCATGAAAAGTAGTCCTCTGAAGATGACAACTCAAACCCCTTTTCTTGAGGGATACCCTCAATGTTGTAAATAAGGTCTCTATAAAAAATGAGATGACCAAGATCCCACCTGCATCTGCTAGTCTGTATGAAAGTCTCGATATGATCATAAACCATATCTAAAGGTTATTTCATAAGACCATCAACATGACTGAAAATGATCATTTCTTTGTCTTCATGTGCATGGGGAGTAGAAGCATGGATGTCTTCAATTGGATGTTAAAATTATTCATTATCGAGACTGGTCACTTCTTCAACATCATGTGTAGAAGGAGAGTAAGGTTAGACAATCCCGCCTTCATCAAGCATGAGAAAAGATAGCGATGCCTCAATATGATGCACTGTATTAGAATTCTTCTTTCTTCCTATGGACGCACCCCTCCATCGCCTCTTCATCACAAGAGGCTTGATCCTTAGCACATAGTTCTTTGTTTTCTTTTCTTCAAGAGGATCTATTGTATCCAAGGTTTCCTCCAATACTTCTTCACTTCCGAGGTCATGGAAAAAAGTATCATCAATATCTTCTAAAGGGCCACCACTCATCATGTTCTCTTCCTGATTTGTAGGAGGAGTAGAGGCTTGGATTTATTCATCAAGTGGAAGGGAATATATGAGCACTTTGTCTTCGTTAAATGTATCATCCAGATCTTCAAGATTAGAAAATTCATCAGGATATTCTTGGTAAATTTCTTCATATGTATTTTCTTTGAGCACTTCTTCATCTTCAAGGGCTAGTTCTTTGGCATGGATTAAATCTTTCATACGATTCACCATTTCCTCAACAACTTTATTAGCAACCTTTTCCTTTTCCGTTTGTAGGAGTGACCTCCTCGAGGCATACCAAGTTATGGATTAGGTTTCATCCCATGGTGCCATATTTTCATTGACTAAAAAGACACCTCAATGGAGTCACCAGATGAGATCAAGGCTCATCAAAGCATGGAAAGGGGGAAACAAGGAAAGGTGGGTTATGGGAAGGTGGAGTCACTAGATGAGCTTCAAGAAGAGCTCATCAAAGGGTGAAAAGGGAAATTCCCTTAGGTGGATTCGCCAGACAAGCTTTTGGGATACCTTGCCAAAGTGTCATTAGGGTTCGGAAGAGGATTCAAAATCCTCCCCGAAAACGAGGCCAAAATGTTATCGCACAAGTTGTAGGTTGGGAAAATCCCAATCTAACCACCAAATGATGAAAAATTAGAGGGAACCTACCCACTATCACCTTAGGTAGGTGTTCCTATCACTTTAGAGGTGAGGTACTCACCTGAAGGGAGGAATCTCAATGACCCTAGGGGGGATTGAGACGGAAAATGTGATGTAATGGAACTTGATAATGAGTCTTGAGGGTTATTTGAGGTTCCCAAATCTTTGAGTGACCTGTAAGGAGATAATACCTTCCCGAGACACAAGGAAAACCAAGTATACTGACGCAGGCGAGGTCCACGTGCACCCCGCAGGGTCTCCAAGACTGACCTCCTGCTCACAGGATCGTTCTCAAATCCCCTTATACTTGAGAGCCGAAGCGTCTCTTTGGATTCCCTCGGGAATCACTGTCAAAACACGAACCAATCCACATGTCCTTCTTTACCCTCACGGCCCTCAGAACTTTGCCGTGGATATCCCCGACTTAATATCGGGGTTTGGGGTTTCGCGTTCCCCACTGTCGAGAGTTTCTCACCTCTCAAAATCCTGATTACCGATCAGATCCTTTTCATGCACTAGCCCTGATGACTAGGCCCTGGTCCATACGACCACATACCATAAGACCACAGCCTTATACCTCCCTGTCGGGATTTTGGGTTCTAAATTGCCAATGAACTCTTCGTGCGCTAGCCCTCCTGGCTAAGCTCCCACCATATGACCACTGCCCATGACCGTGATCAATCCTCCTATTGAGGTTTCGGGGTTTCTGATGTTGCGATGCACATGTATTCACAACCCCCGATTCTCCGATCCCCGATGTACTCCTTTCCCGAGCTTTAGCCCCTTCCGGCTACACAATGGTCCATGTGACCTGCTATCATGTGACCACCACCATACCTTTCGTCGGGGTTTTGGGGTTTGCGATGTCGATGTGCATGCATCCCCGGGATCCCCGATTTCTCGATTTGTGACATCCTTTGGATTGTTGACAGCTGGCCTCCACTACGCCTCTGTCC
This sequence comes from Picea sitchensis, assembly GCA_010110895.2. Taxonomy (NCBI): domain Eukaryota; kingdom Viridiplantae; phylum Streptophyta; class Pinopsida; order Pinales; family Pinaceae; genus Picea; species Picea sitchensis. Next base: position 105,510 of record SNQJ01S0001957.1, on the reverse strand, counting down.
TCCTGCTCTGCTGTAGTGACAGCTGTCCCCCACTCATCGGGGTTTCGCGGATCGTGAAATTCAAAGTGCATGAATCCTTTGCTCACAGGGTCTCCGATATCCCGATTCTCGATTCTCCGATGAAGCCTCATGTCGAGCTTCTCCCGGTGGTGCTCGATCGCTGCCACGCGTCCTTCCTGATGGACAGTCCCGATCCAATGTCGCGATTCAGAGTTTCCTAAGCCCCGATGACATAATCCTCTATCCACTCCAAACCCCGGGTGCCGATATCCCGACGGTTTGTTCGATCTCCGCCACGTGTCCTCCCTCAAACGGATGGTCCCGATTACGTCAGGATTTCAGGACTTTCGATGTCCTGGTTCTTTTGACCCTGGGAACTCCAATTTCCCGATTCTCTGACTCCTTACGGATCTTTGACACCTGTCCCGGGTAAACGGATGGCTCTGATCATATCGGGGTTTTCACCTGAGATTTCCCCGATCTCGTGTCCACGGGAATGCCGATTTCCCGATGTGCCAAAACGCTAATGGCGCTTGATCTCCACCACGTGTCCCTCTACCAATGGACGGTCCAGATCCTCCGTCGGGATTTCACGACTTGCGAAGTCTCGACTCCCTTGCCCTCGAGAATCTCGATTTCCCGATGGCCGATATCCCGACGGCTAATTCTCGTGCATCTTCCACAGATCCAACGACTGTCGGATATCTGCACTAGATCTGATGACCCAGGTCTGTTCTTCTTGTGCGCTCCTCCTCCTGAGGCTAAATTGTGCGCAACTCCTCCCAATCCAATGGATTATAAGATTTCTATGTGAGATCCGACGACTGTCGGTCTCCTCCTACTGTAGGCTCCTCCTGAGCTTCTCCTGGACTCTTAAAACCAACAGTCCAGATCTCCTCTATCTGCCGATCCAACGGCTACTATTTCTCCCTCCTGAGCTTCGCGCGTTCTTCCGAGACTTGGAAGAATTTCAACCTTTCAAAGGTCTCGACCTTTGCCTTCTCCTCTGTGAGCTCCTTCGACCTTGAGTCTCACTGCACGTTCTCCATGATGCTGTTCCTTCTGAGCTTGTCCTTCTCGAACCCTTAAAGGATTCCGACGTCTACGCTCCTACATAGTCTTCTCATGCACACAACATGCTATCTCTTCTGAGCTTTCACAAACACTCAAACCCCTTGGGGGATTTTATCCTTCTTCTCCCTCAGATGGAGAATACTTTGATGCCCTTCCTGGCTCTCTGTTTTCTCAACCAATCTCGTGCTGAGCCTTTTGGGTATTCAGTAACCCAGTAAAGGTCCCTCAGTGGACTCTTCTTTCAACCTCCAAAACTCAAAGAGAGTTCTCTTCACTTCTGTGCTTGTTTTCACACTTTCTCGACGCCCTCCTGGCGGAGTATCTTCCTTCCAAATAATGTTCAACAGTTCGGTTCTTCTGTGCACTTATGCACTCGCTCGATGCCCACCTGGCATAGCTCTCACAGAATCCTTAGTGATTCTATCTTCTGTCTGAACTCACAATGGAGTTCCTTCCTCTGTGCACTCCTTGCACTGGCTCAATGCCCCCTTGGCAGAGATTCTCACATAATCCTCAGTGATTCCAGTTTCTTCCTCTAACTCTTAGAAGAGTTCTTCTCCCAACACCTCGTGCTTATTCTCAATGCCCACCTGGCAGAGCCCTACAAAACTCCTCAGAGATTCTGTCTTCTGAACTTACAACAGAGTTCCTCCAACTGCACCTTGTGCATAAGCTCAATGCCCACCTGGCAGAGCTCTACAGAACTTACAAAAAAGTTCTATCTGCAACTGTGTTTCAGCCACACAGCCTTACCTCCAAGGTGTTCAACAACCTTGATGTCTTCCTCCTGAGTTGATGACTTCAATCCTGTGCCTCAGCACGCCTTTGTCTGAACCCGCAGTGTTCAGAAGTGCACCCTCTGTGCACGGCTCTCAGAACCCTCAGCGTTCTGTCACACCCTCCTGGTGTGAAGCCTCAAATACCTTCAACCCTGGAAATCAAAACAACCCCTGCAGAATGCATCCACAACCATACATTCACAACACACAGAGAGAACACACACAAACATCCATATAACATACAGAAATGAAGGAAAAACTGCTCTGTTATATTAACAATGGCAAATGCCTGAATTTACAATGTATTCCTGAGCACGACCTGTAACAAGGTCTCGACTCCTCTCTCCTCTACTTATCTCCCTCAAAATGAGATTTAAAAATCTCTTTTACATGAGGGGCTCATTCCTCTAGGTCTACCTACTCTAATCAATTACATTCAATGGCTGTCTAGTCCAGTGCCTGGATCTAGATCTCAACCACTACACATATTAAATGCCTATCTTATCTACAGCCTACTCAAAGGCATGGATTCCATGGCTCACCAACCTAAAAAATTTAATTACATTGAATTTCAAATTTAAATGAGGACTGCGCCTCTCTTCAATGCGCGATTTTGAATTCGCTGGCGTGGCTGGCTGCTGGTTGACAAGACGTGGAGAGATGCTCCTGCATCATATACAATGAAATATATCAATTGGACAAGAAAGTTAAGATTGTTGTCCCTAATATAAGCTATTGGTAACAATATATATCAGAAATGAAATGGCACAATAAGCTACTAAACAAGTACTAGAAATCAACTAAAAGATACAAGAAATAAACAAGCTAAACATTAGTGAAACTCAATATTTAAAGACTAAGATACTAGCATAAAAGGAAGGATGTTGTAAACACTTTCTGCAACAATATAAATCATCCTTATGGCCATAACAAACAAATTATTACAGAAAGAATATCAACCACTAAAACTCCTCCAAAGTTTACCAAAAAGTGCGCTAGGCCTAGTAGTTTATGTGTGCAAACTTTGAGTAACTTTCAATGGTTGATTTAAGAGTTATTGAAGAATTTATATTAGGGTTTCTGCAACCCTAATGGATGAGGATGAATGTTTGTAACAAAAACAATAAATATCCCTTTAGAGGGGATGCCCTAGTGTCTAAGAGGTGCTCTAGGAAGAAGAAGCAAAACCCAAATTGCAAAAAGTTAATATGACGAAAGTTCATGTTTTCGAATGCACTATTTTGTGTTCCCAATGCAAAAATATTGAGAGTAGTGCCTTTAAAATTGGGTTAATGAGGTCTTTGAAGCACAAGTTAGGTGAACAAAAACCCTAGGGGTGTAAATGCTCTTAGTCCCTAGGGTATTCGAACCAACTTAGGTTAAATCTAGGAGGGTATACACACTCGTATTCCTCCTATAAACCCTTACTCAAGAAAATAATTACAACTTTAACAATAAGATGAACCAAATATGGAGGGTGTATCCAACATACTGCTGCCTAGGGTTTCCACCAACAATGACCAAAATAAGAAAGAAATAAATAGCATGTGCATATTTTTCGTTACCTAATCCAAGAAATGAGATATCAAACCCTAGTTTACCATGCAAAATTCATCCAAGAGTCAAGAGATGAAGCCTTTAGGGGGTGCACATCAATTATTCTCATCCATTCACCAATACACATTCACCAAAAGACATTTCACAAGAGAGAAACACCATAATCACCAAGAGTAGCAAAAATTTCAGCCAAATACTTCTCACAATGGGAGAGTTATGTTATGAAATGAGATTCATATGATCTTTATTTATACAAAATGTCTAACACATAGTTTGTCCACTTAGAAAGGGTAAACCATAATATAAGGAGTCAACAACCCTTATATTACCCCTTTAATCAAACAATAATATTTAATTGTCACTTTAACACAAAAGAAACCCTAAAACAAGATGATGCCACCCCTTTAGGTGACGTTTTGGCACTTTAGCAAATCGTTGGAGAAAATATGGAAGTCTTTGGGGATCTTTGAGCCTCCTCATCACATGCTAAGCCTTCTCCATGCCTCATTAGATGAAAATATGCCAAGTGTCAATGTGAAAATCCATCACCACCAAACCCTAGATCCCTCATGATGTCAACCCTCAAGGAGGTGACATTTTGGCTCTCCTAAGAAAGTCGTTTGGGTGGTAGGGGATATATTAGGTCTATCATGATGTCTTATAGGCCTCCAAAGGTATGTCTTTGTCATCCAAAATGTGGGACCTAAACATCCATCCGGTGGGTTTCTTTCCCCATGGAAGACCATGCTAGGATTTTTCTCCCTAAACTGGCCACCAAGCAAGGTCTTCCAAAACAAAAGGTCAAATATCTCAAGTCAAATATACCATAACAAGTGTAAACCACATACAATAAGAAAGGAACCTATGTTGGACACACCGACCACACTGAGAGGGGGGGGTGAACAATGTAGGGCTATTTTTCAAAACTTCGCCTTTACAAAACTCCTTAGTTAGGAATCACCATTTTACTCATTACTTATTTCTTTCATTTATAACCAGTTAAATGTGAACATGCATCAACAACATATATCAACAACACATATTATCAATAAGTCATCATCACAAGGAACACAAAGAACACAAGATGTATGCACAATTTTCTTTTTATTACAGACTACAATCCTTGGGTTATCAACAACAACTGAATAGAGTACAACTCTACAAGAGCACCAACTCTATAATGAAAGACTCAACTTACACAATTCAACACCAACTGAGAAGATGAATCAATCCTCAACAGATACCAATTTTTCAATAGGTATGCGAACTGTCAGTAGTGCAACACATGTATGTACATGCCCTACTAGTAGTATAGCTCACATATGTACGTGACTGCTCTGTACTACATCTTGCAAATCACTTCTGAGTTACTTAGAGTTTTCTCTTCAAGGAAAACTCAGATCCTCTGCAACCTTCAGTCACATTCACTTCTATCTTTACTATCTAATCTAAACCATAACATATCACAACACATACAAGCTCTCCAACAACTTACTCATGCTCCTCAACCATACAATATGAATGCTACTCAATCATGTATAAGTAACCAATATACTATGGAAATCATATCAATACTGAATCATAAGAGTGATGCACTCTATCAATCAACCAACACAACCATATTACAACAACCATAACAATAATGCCTTAAGAATTCACCAAACAATAAGAAAGAGTATCCATCAAGACAACCATGTAATCATACCAGAGTTTCTATGGCAGATCTGAGCCAATAGAGTGGAGATATGGAACTTGCTTTAGCCTTCAAGAACCTGATAATCAGCTCACATCCAAGTCTTCATGACTTCTTTACTATACACACTCTGTCCTCCTTCATCCCACGTATGTACGCACTCTGGATCACTGCAGCCCACATATGTATTCTCTCTGGCCCACTGTTGCTCGTGTACTCCTTCAGAAACTAGGTTTTCTGAACTTCCGAAACTTTCACCTTCAAGATCTCAGATTTACAGAAACTTTGATGCGTCCATGAGATCCTCTAGTATCTCTCTCTCTCTCTCTCAGAATAGATCTTCAATTACATGCTCAAGAGATACTTTTCACAAGATACCCTTGCCTCTTATTTATACTCTCCAAGTAGCTTCCTTAGAAGCATCTTCTATGTCACTTTTCCCACATAGAAACTTTGTCCACATAATCACTTATGTTCAACTTTGCCCAATTTTCCACTTGTCCATGTATCCAATAGCCACTTGACCACTTAACCCTCTTTCCTCATTTTAGGGTTAACCTTCTCATAAATACTTTCCATAAATAGAATGTTCTCCATTTATTTGATTATTTAAATAATCCTCCTTGACTTTGTCACTTTAATTTATTATTTAAATAATCACTTCACTTTATTTAAATAATATCTTCTTTGTAGGCATTTTGACTTCTTTGACCTTTTTGGGCTTCAAGCCATCATATGAGGGTCCTCTAACTTCGTATGGCCATAACTCTCAAATCGGTGAGGATTATGTGGCGTTCCACATACCATTGGAAATTTCATGACAAACACTATCCATCTAGGATAGTTTCATTGATAAATTCACTGACCTTCATCTCATTATTCCACAATTAAGAATGGGTTCTCTAACCATACTTCTAGGATAACTCAATCCGCAAAGCGTCTTCCCATGAGGGATTTCACCATAAGGGGACCACTTTGGAGTTCATCCATTTGTACTCCTTATCAACCATGATAATACAATAATGAGTCATCTTTACATCAATCCAACTCTGCATCATGTACCAATGACAACTCATTGATCCATCTTCATATATGCATCATATATCAATGACAGCTCATTGATCCATCTTCATCTATGCATCACATATAAATGACAAGTCATTGATCCATATTCATCTATGCATCATATATCAATGGAAACTCATTGATCCATCTTGCATCCATGCATGACATCATATGACTATGATTCCACTTGACATCAATCCATTCACATCAAGGACAATACATACTTCATCAATATACTATAACATGCCATTTTTCATTTGACATCAATCAACATCAATAATTTGACATCAAACCTTTGACCTTTGAAATCAATCAATTCCTTGACATCAATCCCTTGACATCAATCAATTCCTTGACATCAATCCTTTGACATCAATCAATCGATCATCCTTTGGCATCAATGACAACATGATTCAACAATCTCCCCCTTTGGTATTGATGGAAATACCAACATTGATGTCAACACTAATCATTGATGGAAACATGTAGAAAAGGGATTGCTTACATCAATAGTCATCTCAATCACATCAATGTGAATATCTCTCCCCCTTTGACATCAATGGAAAAGGGTATTTTTCTCCTTGGGGCTGCTCCCCCTGCCTGAAATCTCCTTAGGGCTGCTCCCCTTGTCTGAATGCCTTTGATCTTCCTCTGAATAATCTCTCCCATTTTGAATAAGGGATATCACTATGATGTAATGCTGAACATATCTCGCTCATGCTCCCCTTGTGACCAATTCTCCCCTTGGAACTATGCCTTTGTGATCTTTCTCTAAGTATATGGATATTTTACCAAGTAGGCATCTGAAAATATCTCCTCCTAGAATCATGGGAGGAAGAATGACTCCCCCTATGGGTATGTATTCCCCTAAATTCTCTGCAATATGAAAAATATGCTGCCACTGCAATATGCTTCTGCTACAAATGTTACTGCTCAATCGAATCATAGATCAACCACTCTTTCTATGATGATCTTTGGTCCTGTCCATGCATCAAACTTGTGCCATACCATACATAACGAAGCAAAAGACATGTCAACAATGAAATAGAGAATCATGAATAGACATCAACCAAGTACATCATGTACCAAATTGTGTGCCCACCATGCACAACATCCATGTACATCAATACCATAGAGCATGCCATAAGATATCATCAATCGAGTGTATCAAGCATATGCTTCTACCAACATGCCAATTGTGTATCACAAACAAGTTTCATATCACTCATGATATGCCTCCAGAATGAAGCAAGTGTCACAATCATGTATCTCAATCAATCAAGTATCTCAAGTATCTCATCTCATATGTCATGTACCAAAGTATATGCTAAACAAGTAATATCAATGGTGTATTTTTGGCCAAGTACTATCATCCACATGCATATACCATCTATGAATGCATCAACATTGCACTAATCATGTATCACCACTTGTACCAAGAAAGTATATCAACCATGCATCAATGCCACAATAAAGATGAACCATAATCAAGATGTGTCCTCAAATCTACCATAAAACATGTGCTAGTCAAACTGCTAGTAGGTGCCTCTACCAATGTACTAGAAGTGTACCAATCATGCATCAACTATAGATCAAGCTACAACTCCTCAATGATGTACAACATGACCAACTATACATCTCACATAAACTCACCAACTACATGTCCCAATATGTATCCCATGCATATACCTAATGCATGCACTAAGATATCCAACAAATATGCTACCAACATCACAAGATATATCAATGAAACTCAGATATGTACCAGCCATGTACCCTAGCAGATCAACCTCAAAATCCATTCACTACAACAAATACTAAGCATCCAATATGTACTAGAAGTGTGCCTCAATATATCAATGACATCTCTAGCTAGCATCATCATGATATGTCTCATAAATAAGGTGCCATAACTTCACTGTCACAACCAACATTGTTTTTCAACTGAAAATGCCTCAATCCATACTCAAGGGTTAGTACCATGCATCCAAGATAGTGTTTCAATACTCAACCATATGTCATCATCTTACATACAACAATTATGTATGTCAACAAGTAATCATGAAAACCTGTAGTAAACAATGTCAGACCCTGCAACAAACCATGTCAGACCTTGCAACACAGAGTTATTTCATCATACCAAGATGCAACTCATGTGCATAGCCCTTTTCCCAAGGATTTTACCACATATACGTGGCCTGCTGCATAGATAGCTCGCGTATGTACGCGACCTATTCATAGGTCAGCCTGCGTATGTACGCGACTGTTACCACTGTAACCCACGTATGCTTCTGAAGATGACACACTTAAGCTTCCCTTAAGGCTTCCATTCTTCTCTGGTTGTTCAATCTTCTTCACCCACTTCTGAAGGTGTCCCTGCTTCTTAGAACTTGATCTCTGAGCTTCCATATTTTCAAAAATGTCTTCCTTCCTAACTTCATGCCTTCTTCTAGTCATGCTATATGAAGACCTCATCATGGAATTTATTCTTGTGTTCCAACAGTCCCGGGATTTGTGACCAAATCCACTACATATGTAGCATCTCATGATGTGACAATGAACAACAATTTGTCCTACTTGATTAAATATCCAACACCTTAGGGTGTTATGAAATATTTCATTATCTCTCCCTGCATAAAATCTGGATTCAAAATCTTTGTGACCATATTCATTACACGAGTAACATTGACCATGAAAAACATTTTCATACCTTTGCTTGGTGTCCATATTGAAGGTATCTCTCTTATTTTAGGTGTAAATATGTCTTCTTTATGTCTTCCTTTCTTTGTTCTTTTGAAACTTTCCTTGCCTTGTGTAGATGGTTGAATTTCAACATTATTTCCATCCTTTGAGAGTGAGGGAATTACCTCATGCTTCTTTGAGGTGCTAGCTTCAACATGTGTAGCTTCTTTCTTGTATCCAAGACCTGATTTATCATTCGGTGATCTTTGACTTTCCAAAATCTCATTCAAGATTTCTAAGCTATTCAAGAATTTGTTTGACTTCTCTACTTTCTTTCTAAGATCAACAACTTTAGCTTCCAACTTATTACATGACTCTTCCTTTTCATTTATTTGATTCCTCAATAGTTTCTATACCTTTTGGCTTCTTCAATTTGGGTCTTGTGATGGACAATAATTTCAAGACTTTTTCTACTCTCATCATATACCATCTTATTTTATTCTATTTCATTCTTTAGTCTTTTGATCTCTTATTCCTTTTCTTCTAATTGAGTCTTTTTACTTTATTCTTGTTCTTTGATCATTTCCTTCAATTCCAAGATATGACTTTGACTCCTTTTAAGAAAAGTTTTGGTGTTGTCGGAAAGATAACTATAGTCTATATAGTAATGGTCAGATTTGTATTCATATAGACCCCACTCAACTTTCTTTTGAAGTTTTGATAGTTCTTCTTCTACTTCTTCCATGGGATAACTATCATTTGATCATATACAAAATATTTCTATATTTTCTTCTTCACTTGTAGAGAAATATTCAACATCATCACATTTTGAAATATTGCAATCGAGGGTTTTTGGAGATTCTTTACCTTCATTGATCTTGATGGAATTGTCTCCAACATTTTCCTTTTTTCCAACATCATCACATTTAGAATCATTGCAAATAGATGATTTTGGAGATTCTTTACCTTCATTGTTCTTGATGGAGTTGTCTTTAGTGTCTTCCTTATTGATTTGGTATGTCTCCTCTAGCTTTAGCCATATATCCTTGGCAGAAGTGCATTGTCCCATGCTCTCTTTGATATAACTTGAGAGTTTACTAAAAATGGTCTTGAGATCCAATGCATCATTCATCTTTCCTTCCCTTTGAGATGCAAACTTTGACTTGTTCTTCAAAGGAACTGATCCACCAATGGTTTCTTTCCAAATAGCCGCTCCCATTTCCTTAAAATGCACTCTCATTTCTATTCTCCATGTAGAATAATTTTCCTCATCAAGGATTGGAACTTCATCATCCATTTGTGTGTCTATGGCTCTCCTCCAAGCTTGTTAAGGATTATAGTGAAGGCCCGCTCTGAAACCAATTGTTGGACACACTGACCACACTCAGAGGGGCGGGTGAATAATGTAGGGCTCTTTTTCAAAACTTCCCCTTCACAAAAGTCCTTAGTTGGGAATCACCATTTTACTCAATACTTATTGCTGTCATTTATAACCAGTTAAATGTGAACATGCATCAACAACATATATCAACAACCTATATCATCAATAAGTCATCATCACAAGGAACACGAAGAACACACTATGTATGTACAATTTTATTTTTATTACGGACTACAATCCTTGGGTTATCAACAACAACTGAATAGAGTACAACTCTACAAGAGCACCAACTCTATAATGCAAGACTCAACTTACACAACTCAACACCAACCGAGAAGAGGAATCAATCCTCAACATATACCAATTTGTCAACAAGTATGTGACTTGTCAGTAGTGAAACACACATATGTACGTGCCCTACTAGTAGTACACCTCACGTATGTACGCGACTAGTTTGTACTACAACCTGCATATCACTTCTGAGTTACTTAGAGTTTTCTCTTCAAGGAAAACTCAGATCCTCTGCAACCTTCAGTCACATTCACTTTTGTATTTTACTGTCCAATCTGAACCATAATCAATCACAACACATCCAAGCTCTCCAACAACTTACTCATGCTCCTCAACCATACAATATGAATGCTACTCAATCATGTATAAGAAACCAATATACTATGACAATCATATCAATACTAAATCATAAGAGTGTTGCTCACTCTATCAATCAACTAACACAACCATATCACAAAAACCATACCAAGAATGCCTTAAGCATTCACCAAACAATAAGGAAGAGTATCCATCAAGACAACCATGTAACCATACCAGAGTTTCTATGGAAGATTTGAGCCCATAAAGTACATATATGGAACTTGCTTTAGCCTTCAAGAACCTGATCATCAAATCAAATCCAAGTATTCATGACTTCTTTACTGTACATTCTCTTTGCTCCTTCAGCCCATGCATGTATGTGCTCTGGATCACTGCAGCCCACGTATGTACATTCTCTGGCTCACTACTTCTCATGTACTCCTTCAGAAACTAAGGTTTCTGAACTTCAAAAACTTTCATCGTCAATATCTCAGACTTACGAAAAACTTTGATGAGTCCATGGGATCCTCCAGTATCTCTCTCTCTCAGAATAGATCTTCAATTACATTCTCAAGAGATACTTTTAAGAGAATACCCTTTCCTCTTATTTATACTCTCCAAGTAGCTTCCTTAGAAGCATCTTCTAGGTCACTTTTCCCACATAACAACTTTGTCCACATAATCACTTATGTTCAACTTTGCCCAATTTTCCACTTGTACATGTATCCAATAGCCACTTGACCACTTAACCCTTTTTCCTCATTTTAGTGTTAACCTTCTCATAACTACTTTCCATAAATAGAAAGTTATCCATTTATTTGATTATTTAAATAATCCTCCTTGACTTTGTCACTTTAGTTTATTATTTAAATAATCACTTCACTTTATTTAAATAATATCTTCTTTGTAGGCATTTTGACTTCTTTGACCTTTTGGGGCTTCAAGCCATCATATGAGGGTCCTCCAACTTCGTAAGGCCATAACTCTCAAATCGTGAGGAATTATGTGGCGTTCCACATACCACTAGAAATGGAATGACAAGCACTATCCATATAGTATATTTTCACTGATAAATTCATTGAACTTCATCTCATTATTCCACAATTAAGAATGGGTTCTCTAACCATACTTCTAGGATAACTCAATCCATAAAGCGTCTTCCCATGAGGGATTTTACCATAAGGGGACCACTTTGGAGTTCATCCATTTGTACTCCTTATCAACCATGATAATACAATAATGAGTCATCTTTACATCAATCCAACTTTGCATCATATATCAATGACAACTCATTGATCCATCTTCATCTATGCATCATATATCAATGACAACTCATTGATCCATCTTCATCTATGCATCATATATCAATGAAAACTCATTGATCCATGTTGCATCCATGCATGACATCAAATGAATATGATTCCACTTGACATCAATCCATTCACTTCAAGGACAATACATACTTCATCAATATACTATAACAAGAAATTGTTCATTTGAAATCAATCAACATCAAACCTTTGACCTTTGACATCAATCAATCATCCTTTGGCATCAATCAATTCATTGACATCAATCCTTTGAAATCAATCCCTTGACATCAATCAATTCCTTGACATCAATCCTTTGACATCAATCAATCGATCATCATTTGGAATCAACGACAACATGATTCAACAACCTAAACATGTGCATCAAACTGCCTCATAAAATTAAGAAAATGCTCAAAACCATATACAATTGACCAAGTTTAAGTATGGGAGGGGTGTCATAGGATTCCTATTGGGTAAAACAAAGCCCTCAAGTAGGGGATGCTCCCGAGGATGGAATTTCAAGTTTATGTAGTGGGTGATGAGGTGGAAGGGGTTTAGACTTCATAGGTCATTGATTTTCATGACATACAAGGGATCATATTATCTCATTCATGGGTGCCTTTGTAGAGGGTGTGTGGCACCTTTATTTGAGATTCACTTTTTCCAAGCCCATATTTTTGCCATTATTTATTTCTTTAATTATTTAAGGAATGAGTTGAAGGCCACTCTCCTATCATTTATATCAGATTAATCGATAAGTGCAGACACAAACAGATCTCCCTAGTTTCACCTCGAGACTAGAACAAAACAAGACATAATATAAAACTTTCCCTAAGTTTTAATTATCAAGCATACTAACTAACAATAAATAAATGACATGCCTTTTAAATGTCGTTTGTACTCACTAGTGTCATCCTCACTCCATTACAATTCTTATGGGATGCTAAACCTGTAAAAAGACACAAGCCAACAAAGTGAAAGAAACAACGTATACTCAACAAAACCTATGTATGTGATTAAGGAGTCATACAATAAAATAAGGACAATTTTATGGGAAAGAAATATATTGCTATATTAGAAATATGAAAAGGAGAATACAACTGATGCCTTGATGTTGTAAGGTCCCTTCCAATAGTTCCTTGCTTCCCACACACTTCTTCTTCCATGGATTCTGAGACCAACAATCTATTTTGACAAAGAAAATCTCAAAGCCACAAAAATTACTCAAGCTCACACCAAAAGCTAGACAACTAACTTTCCCCATGAGAACTCCTCTCCTTTTATAGGATAAAAATGATAGGGGTGAGGAGGTTAGGATGATACCAAGATATCACGGTCGTGACTTAGATCCAAACCGATCAGAGGCCACCTCACCCTCGAAGCTTCTATTCTAGAACTTTCGAGAAATTCCTCTTCTTCCTTCGTACGAAAATCGCCGCACCCTTAACACTGATCAAACTGCAACGACGTTACATGCCACTGTGGTGAAACCTAATATGATCCTATATCTTTACAGCCTTAACACTAAGAAATGTGCGACGATCCCTTTTTATAAGGTTTTTACAAGGGAAAAGATGATTTTCATCTTTCTGGGAAAATGTGTCTTCATTCTTCTTCAGGGATTAAGGCCATTGATCCTTTTAAAGACAAAGGATATGTTTACATCATCAACGATAATAGGGGTGATGAAAATAATGTGTAACACTGAGCTCCCCAAAGTATGAATTTAGAACAAAGTGATAGCTGAAATACTTTGTCAAGTGTGTGTTGGGAACAAGGATTAGGTCAGTCGAAAACCTGCCAACAAACAAGGAAATACAGTACAATAATATATCATCATTGAGGTGGGCATTCCCATACTCAGAATAAAAATGAATCAAAGAATAAATGCCAACATGCAAAGATCCATGTCAATTAAGACAGGTCATGGACACCAAACATACACTATGGATCCATGCCATTATGACTCAAACCTGAACATGGCCACCAAAAATACACTGTGGATCTATGCATTAAAGACTCAAATTTGAACATAGCCATGAGACATACACTATATATCTATGCAGCAATACAATCTGAATGTACTCCAACGTAACCTGAATCTGTTAAAAATGATTTAGGGTATTCATCTCCACCACTCTATAGTACGAATCTAACCATGAGGATACATGTGTTGAAGTTGAACATGGTAGAAACCACTTGATTACTGGTCATTAATGAATGCCATTAACAAGTGTGAGGGAAATCACCATTAATGTCAATGAATCCCAATGTACTCTATTACAATCCAACAAATGTGAATTAATGATATGAAGTCAAACATTCGATGAAATCTCCCGATCAGGGGTAAATGATGAAAACCCAATGTCGAAAGAGAGGAAACCTGCCATTGAGGCATGCACGTTCCATGGTACTAATTAGTTTCTAAGTCCAATTCTTGGATAATGAGTTGAAGTCGACAGGAAAATAATCATCATAGGAGGGCCTTAATGTATCCCCCATCAATGACATGAAACATGTAACAAGATTTGATGTAGATCAAAGTAATCAATGAATCAGGACTGACTCAAGGATGGCCGATGCAATAGAAGGCTTAAGGACTATAGAAACAACTGACCCAATAGAATGCTTTCTGGGTTGAACTTCTCTTTGAAAATATCGATGACATGACAAATGTCTTGGAAACACTGACTCAACAACAGGGATCATAGACAAATTTGTAATCTTATAAAGGAGTATGACCAAGAGACAAGAGGATTTTCCAACCTAGACACAAAGCGAGTGAAAGGGTGTCATGTTCAAATACAACTCTTCCATAAAATACAGGTTTAGATACATTTCTTTCCCAATTCCCCCCCCCACCATTTCTGGCGAGTACCTCTTTATTTTTACACAAGCTTGAGGAGGATAACATATGCTTAAACTGTAAGCTCATCCTTTGGATGATTCCCTCGAAGTATGTTTAATGAACCCTAGGAATGAGTGGTTCGGTCCCATATGGGCCTTTCGATGTTTTTTTTAGGAGTCCAAAGAAAGTAAACTCAATGGTTTTTCATATTTAGAGAGTCTAAAAAACACTTAAAGAAAACTCCAAAATGTCCTTTTTCATAAATTAATCTGATGAGATTGAAAAAGATATAAACTACTGCTCGACACACATGCTTTCTAATACTTTAACGAGTGTGAAAAGAACAAGATCACTCGACAATATTTTCATGTTTAGAGAGTTTGAAAAGAGCTTAAAGGGAACTCTAGGGGGTTCCTTTTTCGTATAATCTTTACGAGTCTGAAAAAGTGATAAAAGTTTACTTGGTTACATTCTCATGTATTTATGAGCACAAGAAATAACAAAGACTAAGCTCGGGATTGTTTTCAAATTTACGCAACCTTAAAACAAAATAAAACTATGCTTGGAATAGATTTTATTTTTACACAAACTTAAAACTAGCCAAAACTATGCTTGGGATAGATTTTATTTTTACACAAACTTAAAACTAGCCAAAACTATGCTTGGGATAGATTTTATTTTTACACAAACTTAAAACTAGCCAAAACTATGCTTAGACCTGGTTTCATTTTTACACAAGCTTGAATCAGAGGAAAATATGCTTGAGGTATGTGGTTTCATTTTTACACAAGATTGAACCAGAGGAAAACTATGCTTGCGACTTCCCAACGCACAATCTACGGATGGTTGGTACTTAGCCCCCAACTTAAGAAACTAGCAACTTTAACTTCAACATGAAGTCCAAAGGATGAAAGCATTGCCCTCCAAGCTTCATTTCGTCCAACAACACATGCGGATGAAAGGAAGCTTCAAATACTCTATGTAACAAAGTACTTGACTCAATCGAAGAGGGGGAAAACTATTTCATTTTTAACGAGCTTGACACAGGAACAAGAACTATGCTCAAGAATCCAGGTTCAATACCTAGACGTCTGTTTCATTTTTTAATGATTTTGACACATAAACATGAACTATGTTCGTAGGATCTATTTCATTTTTTAACGAGGTTGCCAAAGAGACGCAAAAACTATCCTCATAAGATGGTTTCATTATTTAATGAGATTGAAATCAGAAAATCATGCTCAAGAAACTCTTCTTGATCATGGCTTCCAAGAGGACAATGCTCTGGAAGGACACCATGTCAAGGGACAAAACTCGGTCATGGATTCCAAGAGATCTTCACTGGATGGAAGAACAACACTCTGGAAAGACACCATGTCGAGGTTCGCAACGGGGGTAAGGAGATCAAGCTCCAAAATCCCTACCGAAGAGATCACCATGTCAACTACCGGATCCAAGTCATAATATATTGATATTATAGTGAGAGTCTCATCTGCATCGACAACTGAAGGCATGGGAGACAACGCCACATAATTGACCTGTGGCAGGGGTGATACCGACTGCATATATGAACCGTTCAGGGAAGTCATCGTGTTGACGGTCAATTCAGGACCAACAAACGAAATTTCATCAATAGTCACCACCTATCCATCATGCAGGAAAGATATCACACAAAAAAGAGTGGACACAATAGCTTTCATAACATAGACATAATCTCGCCCAAGGAGTAAATGGAAATCCAAGGGGTCTTGGACTACCATGACATCAATAAAAACAGTTTTCCCTCCCAAAGTTACGGGAACTGAGGAAGGGTCCCTAAAGGTTGACTGGTTCTTCTGTTGAAAGCCAACAGGTTCTACGTAACTGGCACAAGCCGAGGATAACCCAAAGCTTTCCAATAAATAGAGGAAAAAATACTAACGGATGAACCTTCATCTATCAGCGTCTGAGGAATTTCCCGACAACAAAATTTTACTGTAATCTTGAAAGGAATGTAAGAGGAAAAACGAGGTCCAGTTAGCGCAACCCAATAAAAAAGGATGGCCTCATTACTAGGAGGAGGTTCCATGGGAGAAGGAGGAATCCCCCTAGCACGGTAGTTTTTGTATCAACGAGAAAAATGCGGGAAACATCGGGTTTACTCTCTAGCGAGAGAGTAGGAGCGACCGATGACGAGATCATATTGACCACTTGGGTTACATTCTCCAAGGGGAGAATGGGGTCGACGACTGGAAACATATCGACCGCTTGGGTTTCACTCTCTAACATGAGAGTGGGATCGATCGAGGATGAAATCAGATCGACCAATTTATCAACTGGTTCAATTGAGGACGTGATGAGATTGACCACATGATCAACCAGACTGACCGACAAAGGGACATGAAGTTGATTCTCTTAGGGGGAAGTGATTAAAACTGAAGCACTTGCTGCATTCAGGATTATCGGAGTGGAAAATAACCATACTGATAATCCAATTGTGAGACCTGGAAGGCTCAAAGTAGCGATATAAGGAGGACCAACGTTTTCATAAGAGGGAAAAACAAAAGTCTCCCCCGGAGCAGGGGTTGCTTCATTGGTCGTTCCGGGAACTGATGCCATAAATACACATCCAACCTAGAATATGCTAGGAAAAATAAACAACACACGCTAAAAATATAGGAAGCAAGCAAACAAACAAAACCTTCTCACAATGAACACACTAGTTGGTGATGAAATCCAATGTCGTGAGGACAATGTAAGAAGGGGCTGAGATAGAGCACGTGGAAAAGTTACGTTGACTACATGCTTAACAGAATTACACCCTGGTGCAATCTCCCACACATAATCGTGGGTATACCCTCCAAGGAG
>SNQJ01S0001957.1:66765-87670 GCA_010110895.2 Picea sitchensis | reverse complement strand
CGGGGGGGGGGGGAGGGCTCCGGAATGGTGGAGTATTGACGAAGGGCCCCACTCCTGTCGTGTCACCTTCTATGTCATTCTCCACCTGATCGTGCGATAAGGCTCGACTCCTCCTTGTCTTCTGACATATATCCATCTCTCGCTGATGTGACCAAGGGCTGTGACCATAGCCTTATGCATAAGGCACTTTCGCGATTTCGCATATCGAAAAATCGTAATTCTAGTTGCATTTGCTTCTTTTCCTCTTCATATCGCGATTCGCGAAACTCCGACACGAGCTAGAATCAATGGTCTAGATTCATTCTCGATTCAATAGCTGCGATTGAATCACGATATCACATATCGCGAAATCGACATTCTTGTTGTCAAGTGTTTTTGTCACCTCAAAGTCCCGATTCGCGAAAATCCGATATGGAGTATGATCATCGGTCCAGATCCAAGCTTGATTTAACGGCTGTGATTCAATCGTGAATTCACATATCGCGATATCGGGATTCCTGATGTCAAAGTTCTTTGACAACTTCAACACCCGATCCTTGAAACTCCAACAAGGTTTCCATCTGTTGATGTCATACGAGGATTGACACGTGTTGAATACTGCCATGTGTCACTCTGATTCATGACTTACATGTGCCTGAAATGTTGAACCAGTCTGACACTTGTCATTACCTGATTGTGCCACGTGTCCCTAGCTGACGTGGTCTGCTGACGTGAGTTGGGTCGATGGTCTAGATCACATCTTGATCTGACGGTTCAGGTTCAGTCGGGATTTCACACATCGCGATTTCAGGATTCTTGATGTCAATATTATTTGACATCTCCAACTCATGATCCTTGAAACTCCGACAGGGAGTCAGATCAACGGTCCACATAATCCCCTGAGATGGACGGTCCTCCTGCTTTCGGGATTTTTTGAGCCCATTTTCTCCTTGCACTTTAAACACCGTGCAGGTTTTCCCTGATCCAACGGNGATCTGACGACCCTCATGCTGTCGGGAATTTTGGATGGGATCCAACGATCAGCGACGCTTCTCCTCCAAGCTTACACATCCTTCTTACTTGGAAGAATTTCGACTCTGCGCTAATTCCTCCTGAGCCTACGTTGTTCTTGTTTGTCCTTTGGATGGGATCCAATGATCAACGAATGCTTCTCCTCCAAGCTTACACATCCTTCTTACTTGGAAGAATTTCGACTCTGCGCTAATTCCTCCTGAGCCTACTTTGTTCCTGTTTGTCCATCGATGCACATTCTGATCCTGCCATCTTCACTGTTGTACTTGCCATCAATGACAAGAATTCACTACCTGTTAAGCATTTTCCAACACAAGATACTATTTTTTTTACAGCTTTGGAAAGTTATCTTTCACACCTATTCCAAATCCCTACACCCTAAACTAATGTAGGTTTGCTACCAGAAAATATAAAAATGTCTAATCAATTTTTATAAGTGTTTTATTTTAAGGCTGTTATTTACTTAAGAGGAAAATGGCATGGACTAAATGAAGTTTTGACTGACTCTAAACAATGCAAAGAAATGAGAATGCAAATATTTCACTTCGATGAAAGATATATTACAAGAAGGAGAAAATGTTTATCATTCCCAGATGCACAATGTCCCAAAATTGTATTAAACTCATCAATATCAAGAACTTCAAGAAATGATACAAATAGACTGTACACCAATACACGATTCTTGGCCAAAAAATGCCAAAAACCACACAATTTCACTACCAAAATGAAAGGATGCCCCCAATCTAATATAAATAAAGTTTTTTTTTTAAGAATTGAAGACCAAAAATGCCAAAAACCATGCAATTTCACTACTTCAAATGCAAGGATGCCCCCAATCTAATATAAAGCAAGTTTTTTTTCTTTCAAAGATAGCTAAAATAAATATCAAATATCTATAAAACAAATCAACCGAAACAAATTTTCTCTTTTAACACAAACTATTCAGAAAAGAAGTGTTCTTTCACTAAACAATTCTAAAGAAAAACAATGCTTTGTAACTGAAAGACACTCACATCAAGAGATCCCAAATATTTCAGAACAAAACAAGCTAAAACAAAGAAAAGATGGATAAAAGTAGATTCAAAGTTGTCAAGAAGATTGTAAACAAACCCAAAAAATCACCCTAAACACTTATCACAGATCTGGGTAAGGAAAACAACCAAAAGCCAAAAATTTTCACAATCGTTGCGAGCTACCAACAAGCACAGTGCGACGATCCTAAATCGTCGTGGTCCAGAGAACAATATAGTGTGATGACATCGCACTGTGTCTAAAGGTAGGATTCATCGATCCTAGATCGTCACATTGTCTCTCAAAGCGGGGTGCGATGATCAAAGGAAAAAATAAAAAGCATGAGGGTTTTCCAGTGAAACTAAACAGTCAGAGAGTCAATCTGGATCTCCCAATGACTCAGAAAACACAACCCATGAAATCAAAGCAAGAAAGAAAGACAAACTAGGAAAAAAAATTGTTCCCCATTATGGTCGCCAATTTTTTTATCGGATTAATCGGTAAGTGCGGACACAAACAGATCTCCCTAGTTTCACCCTGAAACTAGAACAAAACATGACATAATATAAAACTTTCCCTAAGTTTTAATTATCAAGCATACTAACTAACAATAGATAAATGACACGCCTTTTAAATATCGTTTGTCCTCACTAGTGTCATCCTTGATCCGTTTGAAGGCTTATGGGATGATGAACCTGTAAAAAGACACAAGCCAATGAAGTGAAAGCAACAACGTATACTCAACAAAACCTATGTATGTGATCAAGGAGTCATACAATAAAATAAGAACAATTTTATGGGAGAGAAATATATTGTTGTATTAGAAATATGAAAAGGAGAATACAACCGATGCCTTGATGTTGTAAGGTCCCTTCCAACGGTTCCTTGCTTCCCACACACTTTTTCTTCCACGGATTCTGAGACCAAAAATCTATTTTGACAAAGAAAAGCTCAAAGCCACAAAAATTACTCAAGATCACACCAAAAGCTAGCCAACTAACTTTCCTCATGCGAATTCCTCTCCTTTTATAGGATGAAAAGGATAGGGTGAGGAGGTTAGGATGATCCCAAGAGATCAGGGACATAAGTTAGATTCAAACCGACCAAAGGCCACCTCACCCTCGAAGCTTCAATTCTAGAACTTTCGAGAAATTCTTCTTTTTCCTTCGTACAAAAATCGTCGCACCCTTAACACTGAGAAAATTGCGACGATGTCGTAGGTCACTGTGGTGCAATCTGTGATGCTCCTAGATCGTCACACCCTTATCACTAAGAAAGGTGCGACGATCCCTTTTTATAAGGTTTTTATAAGGGAAAATATGATTTCATCTTTCTGGGAAAATGTGTCTTCATTCTTCTTCAGGGATTAAGGCGATTGATCCTTTTAAAGACAAAGGGTATGTTTACATCATTAAAGGGCATATGGGTGACAAAAATAATGTGTAACAAACATTTTGTCTAGATGATGACAATGTTACTCACAAGTACCTCACGAAAATGAGAAGACTGGATCGTAATGAGACCCCATTTCCCTCAATTGTATAACCTAGATCCATTACCTTGGCTTGGTGACCAGATGGTGGTAATGTCATACCGCTAAATACCCATTATCATGATAGGACGAATTGTAATGAGACCTCCCATCCTCCAACTAACCCCTTAGGAATTCATTACCATTTATTTCTGTAGGTCCCCCTTTTCTTATAGAGATGCATTTCATTGCTTTCTCGGGGGATCCCTTGGTGAAGCATCTGGAAGGTCTATACATAGGATTTCATATTTTTATCCAACATCAATCCATCTGGGGCTTCAGCCCCCTCTTCCCATGAAATGAGGTACATTCCCTTCTTGGGTAACTATAGTCAAAGGACCTAGGAGAGGACAATATGATGGGAGTGTAATGAGCGGAAAGTGGTAAGTATGGTCGGGAATGGTATGATAACCCCTTAAGGGACCTCTAGTCACAAACCTTTCCCAAAGGTTGGCCACTTACTAGGAAATATATGACACTCACCAAGGTGAAACAAGGTCAAATGCATATTGTCCAAGCAAGAGTTCTATAATTAAAAGCAACTTAAATACAACATGTTCAAATGCCTTAAATATTAGGGTGATTACCTGCCAAAATCCCTGACTTGTACCACATGGAGCAAGACCTATCTCCTTCCTGAAACTAGCTAGTGTGGTGGATGCGTTGACAATGGATCAGACTATGGTGATAGAGTGGGATTTGGTATGTTCAAGTGGACACTTCTGGTCATGTGATCTATCGATGCTCCATATCTGCAACCTGAGGGCCTCAAGACATGATCTCCTTAGTTATCCCACAAAATGGGGATAAGAAAGTGCATTGGTGTTTTAGATGATGTCATTGTAAATATAGAATCATGGGAATACCCCATGAATTTCTTGGTTATTCAACCCAAGAATACCATGGATGGTCACCCCTTGATCCTCAGGAGACCTTGGATAGCTACATCTGATGCCTATATTGTATGTAGATCCAGATAAATGACTATATTCAATGGGGCATCCATGAATAAACTTATCCTCTATCGAACAACAAAACCAGTATTAAAAAACTCCTCGTGGGTAGAACATCCTTATAAATAAAAATAAATTGGACAACCCCTCTTAAACATTGAAAAATATAGGGGTTTGAAATAACAAACATAAGATAATCTGTTGAATTAGTTCCTCTCTACCACAGATTCTACACAATATCCTGAATCATCTCCCACATATGATCTTGTCTTTAGTAATGATTTTTCAAGAAAATTATGATCTGACAAACTCATCATCCCTTCTTACATCAACCATTAAAGAGATATTATATCCTTATATCATTTCTGTTAAAATAAGCCCGAGCAAATGTTTGAATATAACTCTAAGCTTGACCAAAATCAACGGGAACCGTTAATTCATTTGTTAAGAGAACAGTCTGGTGCATTCACATGGGATTACAAACATATGTGTGGAATTCATCCCTATACCTGCATACATCATATCTACACTAAGGAAAATGATAAACATGTTAGGCAACCACAACATTGCATGGAACCCACTTTAAAAGATATTGTAAAAGAAGAACTGCAAAAGTTACTAAATGCCAACTTAATATACCCAATTTTTTATAGCAAGTGGATTTCACCACTTGTCATCATACCAAATAAAAATGCTAAATGGAGAATCTGTATTGATTCCAGAGAGTTGAATAAAGAAACCTTAAGAGACTACTTTCCAATACCATTCATTGATCATGTATTGGACATGTTATCAGGTAAGCAATACTTTTATTTTCTTGACAAATTTAGTGGGTACGGCCAAATTTAGATTGAACTAGAATATCGGGAAAATACTACATTCACATGCCCGTGGGGGAAATTTTCTTACAGAGTCTTTCCATTTGGTTTATGAAATGCTCCTGTCACATTCCAACATGCCGTATTAGGTATTTTCTCCGATTTAATTGATCAATGTGTAGAAATCTATATGGATGACTTTTCTGTCTATGGTGATACTTTTAAAGAAGCACTTGATAACCTAGAAAGAGTCTTGATTAGATATTGGGATGATAAACTCACCTTAAGCAATGAGAAGTGTAGAATGTTATCAACATAGGGTATTGTTCTTGGTCATCACAATTCCTATGTAGGTAACATTGTAACCCAACCAAATTCAAAGTCACGATGGACCTTCCAACCCCATAGTGACAAAAAGAGCTAAGAAGGTTTTTAGGTCATGCCGAGTATTAAAGAAGATTTATTGAAAACTTTACTAAAATAGTTGCACCTATGTTCAAATTGATTGTTAAAGATGTTGATTTTTCCTGGGACTCACATTGTCAAAATGATTTCAAGGTCTTGAAGGAAACAATATCCACAACACTAGTACTTAGGGTACCGAACTAGTCCCTTACTTTTCACATTTGTATAAATGCTTCAGATACAACCCTCGGAGTTGTTTTAGGGAAAAAGGCAGATCAACTATCTTATGCCATATATTTCGTAAGAAAAAACCTGATTCCAACCAAATTCTATTATATTGTCACTGAAAAAGAATTCATAACTGTTGTGTATGCTATAAACAAATTTAGACATTACATAACAGGTTATGAAGTCTTTATCCATACTAATTATTCTTCCATTAGGTTCTTAATGAATAAACCAAACACCAATGGTAGGATTACTAGATGGTTTCTGTTACTGTAGGAGTTTAATATCACTATTGTAGATAGGCCCGGGGAGGAGAATCCAATTGTATATTTTCTCTCCAGGATCCATAATGAAAGTGAAAATAGTCCTGTAGATGTTAGTTTTCCCGATGAACATCTATTTTTTGTTTTTACTAACTCTCCATGGTTCAAAAACATAACAAATTATTTGGCCACATGGAAATTAATGCAACACCTTTCTTCGCAAGAGAAGGAACAAATTATTAATCTTAGTGCTACCTACTCATGGATCGGGGGAGATCTTTTCTGTAATCGACTAGACTTAATCATTAGAATATGTGTATGGGAAGACAAGATTTTCAATATCTTGTGAGCTTGCCATGAAGAGTCATGCAGAGGCCACTTTGCAGACAAAAGGAACACCTAAAAAGTACTTCATCAGGGGTACTACTGGCCAATGCTCTTCAAATATGCTACAAGGTATGTTAGGAGTTGCGAAAACTGCCAATGGATGGGGAGATCGATACAAGTTGACGAAATTCCCTTGTAGTCACAGTTACTTATCAATCCCTTTGAAAGGTGGGCTCTGGACTTCGTGGGACTGATCTCTCCCGCATCAATATAGAAAAGGTATATTTTAGTTTGTACCAATTACATCACTAAATGAGTAGAAGCAAAATCTCTTTATCAAGCTAGTGAAAAACCAATTGGAGATTTTATTTTTGAGGATATTTTAATTGTTTTGGTGTCCCAAGAGAGATTGTGACATATCAGGGAGAACAATTTATGTCAAAGTTGGTGTAGTCCATTACCTAGTAGTACCAAATAAAGCACCACAAGTCCTCTCCATAACACCTGCATACTAATAGACAAGTATAATCCACTAACAAAGTATTAGAGGCTATTTTGATCAAGACTGTGCAACTGCATCATAAGGACTCAGAAGATAGACTTTCAGAGGAAATTTGGGCCTACAAGAACACATGGAGAAGAACCACATGAGTTACCCCCTACGAGTTGGTGTATGGAAAGTAAGTTCTCCTTCCCACCGAGTTCCAAGTAAGAACCTTCATAACAACCGTGCAGTTGGGTATAGACTTGTTAGATTCTCAGAAGGAAAGAGTCACACAACTGAATGAGTTGGATGAAATCCAACAGGATTCCATTCAACATACCATTGTTGTCCAAGAATAGTGAGCCATGTGGCATGGAAAATTCATTAGAAATAATATCTTCAAACTAGGTGACTGGGCCCTCCTCTTTGACTCCATATTCAAAAACTTCAAGGGTGAGCTCACTACACGTTGGTTGGGCCCATATGAGGTCGAGACTTTCTTTGGTAATGACTTGGTAAGAAATAAAACAATTGATGAAGATCATATTTCCTTTGTGGTGAATGGTCATAGGTTAAGATTATACCATAAACCTGTGTCCAAGGAAACATTTGTTCAAGAAATGTTTCAAAAATTAGGGATGGAGGTTGCGAATAAGGGACCTCTCTTCCCCTCTCTAACCTTTACTTGGGTTTTTCTTCCAAATTTCTATGCTTGTGTATAAAGGAAAAAATATAAAATTTACGAAAATAGTAAAAAAAAAGAAAAAAAAGAAAAGAAAAAAAAGTAAAGATAAAAATAAGTATAATTATGAATATAAGCTTGATGGCGTAGATATACATGGGCTTGCTTGAAAACTAGGTTACTGGCGAGCAATTCCATAATAAAAGTTGGCATATAGTTGTTGTCTCTACCTTCTATTCTTCAAATCATTATTTTTTAGTCTCGTGTTAGATGATGGGGGATTCATTAAGGCCTTCCTTATGGAAAAATTTTCTCCATCAACTTCAACACATTATTTGGGGTCAAAGTTAGAGATATTAATAGTTCCTAGAGGCTTGCATGCATTAATGGAAGGTTCTCTCACCGAAGGCAGTGGGGATTCCTTAATGCTCCCTATTTTTCATATCTTGCAGGTGAATTGACTTCAACTCCTCTATTTGTACCTCACAAGATGTACTAGGGAACCTTGACACTCATTGGCATTAATGGTGAGTAGTCTCGCATTGGGTAACAAAATTCATTAATGGCTGGTAATCCATGATTTCTCTCTATGTTCGACTTCAACAAAATCATTCACATAGATAGAATTGTGCTAGGATTTGGGTTTCAGTGAAGATTATTTGGTTCGTGGTTCTAACAATAGTTTGCAATGCATGAATAAAAGGGGAATGCTATGCAGGGCAACTAGAACATACTGATTACTTCAAAAAGAGGGGGTTATCTATTTATATGAAAAGTATTTTGCTAAGGGAGAAATTCCTCTTTTTCCTTCGTATGAAAATCATCGCACCATTAACACTGAGAAAACTACGACAACGTCGCAAACCACTGTGGTGCAACCTACGATGATCCTATATCATCGCACCCTTAACACTAAGAAAGGCGAGACAATCCCTTTTTATAATGTTTTTACAAGGGAAAAGATTATTTCCATCTTTCTAGGAAAATGTGTCTTCATTCTTCTTCAAGGATTAAGGCCATTGATCCTTTTAAAGACAAAGGGCATGTTTACATCATTAATAGTCATAGGGGTGATGAAAATAATGTGTAACAAGTGTGGTGTCTAGATAATGACAATGTCACTCACAAGTACCTCATGAAAATGAGAAGGCTGGCTCATAATGAGACCCCCTTTCCCTCAATTGTATAACCTAGATCCATTACCCTGGCTTGGTGACCAGATGGTGGTAATGTCATACTTCTAAATACCCATGATCATGATAGGACAAATCGTAATGAGACATCCCATACTCCAACTAACCCCTTAGGAATTCATTATCATTTATTTATGTAGATCCCCCTTTTCTTATAGAGAATCATTTCATTGCTTTATCAGGGGATCCCTCGGTGAAGCATCTGTAAGGTATATATATATATAAGATTTTATATTTTTATCCAACATCAATACATCTGAGACTTCAACCCCCTCTTCCCATGAAATGAGGTACATTCCCTTCTTGGGTCACTAAAGTCAAAGTACCTAGTAGATGACAATATGATGGGAGTGTAATGAGCAGAAAGTGGTAAGTATGGTCGAGAATGGTACGATAATCCCTTAAGGGACCTCTAGTCACAAAACTTTTCCAAAGGTTGAACACTTACTAGGAAATATTTGACACTCACCAAGGTGAAACAAGGTCAAATGAATATTGTCCAAGAAAGAGTTCTATAATTAAAATCAACTTAAATACAACATGTTCAAATGCCTTAAATATTAGGGTGATTACCTGCCAAAATCCTTGACTTGTACCACATGGAGAAATACCCATCTTCCTTCCTGAAACTAGTTGGTGTGGTGGATGCATTGACAATGGATCATACTGTGGTGATAGAGTTGGATTTGGTATGTGCAAGTGGACACTTCTAGTCATGTGATCTCTCGACACTCCATATCTACAACCTGAGGGCCTCGAGACATGATATCCTTAGTTATCCCACAAAATGGGGATAAGAAAGCGCATTGGTGTTTTAGATGATGTCATTGTAACCCTGGACTCATGGGAATACCCCATGAATTTATTCGTTATTCAACCCAAGAATACCATGGATGGTCACCCCTTGATCCTTAGGAGACCTTGGCTAGCTACATCTGATGCCTTCATTGTCTGTAGATACAGATAAATGACTATATTCAATGGGGCATCTGTGAAGAAACTTATCCTCTATCGACCAACAAAACCAGTAGTAGAAAAATCATCGTGGGTAGAATATCCTTATAAATATGAAGAAATTACACAACCCCTCTTAAACATTGAAAAATATAGGGGGTTGAAATAACAAACCGAAGATAATCTGTTGAGTTAGTTCCTCTCTACCACAGATTCTACACAATATCATGAATCATCTCCCACATATGATCTTGTCTTTAGTAATGATTTTTCAGGAAAATTGTGATTTGACAAACTCATCATCCCTTCTTACATCAAACATTAAAGAGAGTTTATATCCTTATAACATTCCTATTAAAATAAGCCTGGGAAAAGTTTTGAATATAACTCTAAGCTTGACCAAAATCAACGAGAATAGTTAATTCATGTGTTAAGAGAACAGTCTGGTGCATTCACATGGGATTACAAATATATGCATGGAATTCTTCCCGATACCTGCATACATCATATCTACACTAAGGAAAATGATAAACATGTTAGGAAACCACAACATTGCATGAAACCCACTTTAAAAGATATTGTAAAAGAAGAACTGCAAAAGTTACTAAATGCCAACTTAATATACCCAATTTTTTATAGCAAGTGGATTTCACCACTTGTCATCATACCAAATAAAAATGCTAAATGGAGAATCTGTATTGATTCTCGAGAGTTGAATAAAGAAACCTTAAGAGACTACTTTCCAATACCATTCATTGATCATGTATTGGACATGTTATCAGGTAAGCAATACTTTTATTTTCTTAACGGATTTAGTGGGTACGACCAAATTTAGATTGAACCAGAATATCATAAAAACACTACATTCACGTGCCCGCGGGGGAAATTTTCTTACAGAGTCTTTCCATTTGGTTTATGAAATGCTCCTGCCACATTCCAACAGGCCTTATTAGGTATTTTCTCCGATTTAATTGATCAATGTGTAGAAATCTATATGGATGAATTTTCTGTCTATGGTGATACTTTTAAAGAAGCACTTGATAACCTAGAAAGAGTCTTGATTAGATATTGGGAAGATAGCCTCACCTTAAGCAATGAGAAGTGTAGAATGTTATCAACATAGGGTATTGTTCTTGGTCATCACATTTCCTATGTAGGTATCATTGTAACCAAACCAAATTCAAAGTCATGATGGACCTTCCAACCCCGTAGTGACAAAAATAGGTAAGAAGGTTTTTAGGTCATGCCGAGTATTAAAGAAGATTTATTGAAAATTTTACTAAAATAGTTGCACCTATGTTCAAATTGATTGTTAAAGATGTTGATTTTTCCTGGGACTCACATTGTCAAAATGATTTCAAGGTCTTGAAGGAAACAATATCCACAACACTAGTACTTAGGGGACCGAACTAGTCCCTTACTTTTCACATTTGTATAAATGCTTCAGATACAACCCTCGTAGTTGTTTTAGGGAAAAAGGAAGATCAACTATACTATGCCATATATTTTGTAAGAAAAAACCTGATTCCAACCGAATTCAATTATATTGTCACCGAAAAAGAATTCATAACTATTGTGTATGCTATAAGCAAATTTAGACATTACATAATAGGTTATGAAGTCTTTATCCATACCGATTATTCTTCCATTAGGTTATTAATGAATAAACCAAACACAAATGGTAGGATTACTAGATGGTTGCTGTTACTGTAGGGGTTTAATATCACTATTGTAGATAGGCCCGGGGAGGAGAATCCAATTGTAGATTTTCTCTCCAGGATCCATAATGAAAGTGAAAATAGTCTTGTAGATGTTAGTTTTTCCGACGAACATCTGTTTTTTGTTTTTACTAACTCTCCATGGTTCAAAAACATAAAAAATTATTTGGCCACATGGAAATTAATGCAACACCTTTCTTCGCAAGAGAAGAAACAAATTATCAAGCTTAGTGCTACCTACTCATGGATTGGGGGAGATCTTTTCTGTACTCGACTAGACTTAGTCATTAGAATATGTGTATGGGAAGACAAGATGTTCAATATCTTGTGAGCTTGCCATGAAGAGCCATGCAGAGGCCACTTTGTAGACAAAAGGACCACCTAAAAAGTACTTCATCAGGGGTACTACTGGCCAATGCTCTTCAAATATGCTAAAAGGTATGTTAGGAGTTGCGAAAACTGCCAATGGATGGGGAGATGAATACAAGCTGACGAAATTCCTTTGTATTCACAGATACTTATCAATCCCTTTGAAAGGTGGGCTCTGGACTTCGTGGGACTGATCTCTCTGACATCAATATAGAAAAGGTATATTTTAGTTTGTACCAATTATATCACTAAATGAGTAGAAGAAAAATCTCTTTATCAAGCTAGTGAAAAACCAAATGGAGATTTTATTTTTGAGGATATTTTAATTGTTTTGGCATCCCAAGAGAGATTGTGACATATCAGGAAGAACAATTTATGTCAAAGTTGGTGTAGTCCATTACCTAGTAGTACCAAATAAAGCACCACAAGTCCTCTCCATAACACCCGCATACTAATAGACAAGTATAATCCACTAACAAAGTATTAGAGGCTATTTTGACCAAGACCGCACAACTGCATCATAAGGACTCAGAAGATAGACTTTCAGAGGAAATTTGGGCCTACAAGAACAGATGGAGAAGAACTACATGATTTACCCCCTACGAGTTGGTGTATGGAAAGTAGGTTCTCCTTCCCACCGAGTTCCAGGTAAGAACCTTCATAACAACCGTGCAGTTGGGTATAGACTTGTTAGGTTCTCAGAAGGAAAGAGTCCAACAACTGAATGAGTTGGATGAAATCCGACAGGATGCCATTCAACATACCATTGTTGTCCAAGAATAGTGAGCCATGTGGCATGTCAAATTCATTAGAAATAATATCTTCAAACTAGGTGATTGGGCCCTCCTCTTTGACTCCATATTCAAAAACTTCAAGGGTGAGCTCACTACACGTTGGCTCGACCCATATGAGGTCGAGACTGTCTTTGATAATGACTCGGTGAGAAATAAAACAATTGATGAAGATCGCATTTCCTTTGTGGTGAATGGTCATAGGTTAAGATTATACCATAAACCTGTGTCCAAGGAAACGTTTGTTCAAGACATGTTGCAACAATTAGAGATGGAGGTTGCGAATAGGGGACCTCTCTTCCCCTCTCTAACCTTTACTTGGGTTTTTCTTCCAAATTTGTATGCTTGTGTATAAAGGAAAAAATATAATTTTTTTGAAAATAGTAAAAAAAAAGGAAAAAAAAAGAAAGAAAAAAAAGTAAAGATAAAAATAAGTATAGTTATGAATATAAGCTTGATGGCGTAGATAGACATGGGCTTTCTTGAAAACTAGGTTACTGGCGGGCGATTCCATAATAAAAGTTAGCATATAGTTGTTGTCTCTACCTTCTATTCTTCAAATCGTTATTTTTTAGTCTCATGTTAGATGATGGGGGATTCATTAAGGCCTTCCTTATGGAAAAATTTTCTCCATCAACTTCAACACATTATTTGAGGTCAAATTTAGAGATCTTCATAGTGCCTAGAGGCTTGCATGCATTAATGGAAGGTTCTTTCACCGAAGGAAGTGGGGATTCCTTAATTCTCCCTATTTTTCATATCTTGCAGGTGAATTAACTTCAAATCATCTATTTGTACCTCACAAGATGTACTAGGGAACCTTGACACTCATTGGCATTAATGGTGAGTAGTCTCGCAATGGGTAACAACATTCATTATTGGTTGGTAATCCATGATTTCTCTCTAAGTTCGACTTCAACAAAATCATTCACATAGATAGAATTGTGCCAGGATTTGGGTTTCAATGAAGATTATTTGGTTCGTGGTTCTAACAATAGTTTGCAATGTGTGAATAAAAGGGGAATGCTATGAATGGAAACTAGAACATACTGATTACTTCAAAAAGAGGAGGTTATCTATTTATATGGAAAGTATTTTGCTAAGGGAGAAATTCCTCTTTTTCCTTCGTACGAAAATCGTCGCACCCTTAACACTGAGCAAACTGCGACAATGTCGCAGACCACTATGGTGAAACCTGCAATGATCCTAGATCGTCGCACCCTTAACACTAAGAAAGGTGAGACAATCCCTTTTTATAAGGTTTTTACAAGGGGAAAGATGATTTCCATCTTTCTGGGAAAATGTGTCTTCATTCTTCTTCAAGGATTAAGGCCATTGATCCTTTTAAAGATAAAGGATATGTTTACATCATTAACGGTAATAGGGGTGATAAAAATAATGTGTAACAAGTGTGGTGTCCATATAATGACAATGTCACTCACAAGTACCTCATGAAAATGAGAAGGCTGGCTCATAATGAAACCCCCTTTCCCTTAGTTGTATAACCTAGAGCCATTACCCTGGCTTGGTGACCAGATGGTGGTAATGTCATGCTGCTAAATACCCATGATCATGATAGGACAAATCGTAATGAGACATCCCATACTCCAACTAACCCCTTAGGAATTCATTATCATTTATTTATGTAGATCCCCCTTTTCTTATAGAGAAGCATTTCATTTCTTTATCAGGGGATCCCTCGGTGAAGCATATGGAATGTATATATATAATCTTTTATATTTTTATCCAACATCAATCCATCTAGGGCTTCAACCCCCTCTTCCCATGAAATAAGGTACATGCCCTTCTTGGGTCACTAAAGTCAAAGTACCTAGGAGAGGACAATATGATGGAAGTGTAATGAGCAAAAAGTGGTAAGTATGGTCGGGAATGGTATGATAATCCCTTAAGGGACTTCTAGTCACAAACCTTTCCCAAAGGTTGACCACTTACTAGGAAATATATGACACTCACCAAGGTGAAACAAGGTCAAATGAATATTTTCCAAGCAAGAGTTCTATAATTAAAAGAAACTTAAATACAACATGTTCAAATGCCTTAAATATTAGGGTGATTACCTGCCAAAATCCCTGACTTGTACCACATGGAGAAATACCCATCTTCCTTCCTGAAACTAGTTGGTGTGGTAGATGCGCTGACAATGGATCATACTGTGGTGATAGAGTTGGATTTGGTATGTGCAAGTGGACACTTCTAGTCATGTGATCTCTCGACACTCCATATCTGCAACTTCAGGGCCTCGAGACATGATATCCTTAGTTATCCCACAAAATGGGGATAAGAAAGCGCATTGGTGTTTTAGATGATGTCATTGTAACCTTGGAATCATGGGAATACCCCATGAATTTCTTGGTTATTCAACCCAAGAATACCATGGATGGTCACCCCTTGATCCTCAAGAGACCTTGGCTAGCTACATCTGATGCCTTCATTGTCTGTAGATCCAGATAAATGACTATATTCAATGGGGCATCCGTGAAGAAACTTATCCTCTATTGACCAACAAAACCAGTAGTAGAAAAATCATCGTGGGTAGAATATCCTTATAAATATGAAGAAATTGCACAACCCCTCTTAAACATTTAAAAATATAGGGGGTTGAAATAACAAACCGAAGATAATCTGTTGAATTAGTTCCTCTCTACCACAAATTCTACACAATATCATGAATCATCTCCCACATATGATCTTGTCTTTAGTAATGATTTTTCAGGAAAATTGTGATTTGACAAACTCATCATCCCTTCTTACATCAACCATTAAAGAGAGTTTATATCCTTATAACATTCCTATTAAAATAAGCCTGGGCAAATTTTTGAATATAACTCTAAGCTTGACCAAAATCAACGGGAACAGTTAATTCATGTGTTAAGAGAACAGTCTGGTGCATTCACATGGGATTACAAATATATGCGTGGAATTCATCCCGATACCTGCATACATCATATCTACACTAAGGAAAATGATAAACATATTAGGAAACCACAACAATGCATGAAACCCACATTAAAAGATATTGTAAAAGAAGAACTGCAAAAGTTACTAAATGCCAACTTAATATACCCGATTTTTGATAGCAAGTGGATTTCACTACTTGTCATCATACCAAATAAAAATGGTAAATGGAGAATCTGTATTGATTCCTGGTAGTTGAATAAAGAAACCTTAAGAGACTACTTTCCATTACCATTCATTGATCATGTATTGGACACATTATTAGGTAAGCAATACTTTTCTTTTCTTGACGACTTTAGTGGGTACAACCAAATTTAGATTGCACCAGAATATCAGGAAAAGACTACATTCACGTGCCCATGGGGAAAATTTTCCTACATAGTCTTTCCATTTAGTTTATGCAATGCTCCCACCACATTCCAACATGCCATATTAGGTATTTTCTCTGATTTAATTGATCAATGTGTAGAAATCTATATGGATGAATTTTCTATCTATGGTGATAATTCTAATGAAGCACTTGATAACCTAGAAAGAGTCTTGATTATATATTTGGAAGATAGCCTCACCCTAAGAAATGAGAAGTGTAGAATGTTATCAACATAGGGTATTTTTCTTAGTCATCACATTTCCTGTGTAGGTATCAATGTAACCCGACCAAAATCAAAGTCATGATGGACCTTCCAACACCGTAGTGACAAAAAAAGGTAAGAAGGTTTTTAGGTCATGCCAAGTATTAAAGAATATTTATTGAAAATTTTACTAAAATAGTTGCACCTATGTTCAAATTGATTGTTAAAGATGTTGATTTTTCCTGGGACTCACATTGTCAAAATGATTTCAAGGTCTTGAAGGAAAAACTATCCACAACACTAGTACTTAGGGGATCGAACTAGTCCCTTACTTTTCACATACAACCCTTCATATACAACCCTCGGAGTTGTTTTAGGGAAAAAGGAAGATCAACTATCCTATGCCATATATTTCGTAAGAAAAAACTTGATGCCAACCGAATTAAATTATATTGTCACCGAAAAAGAATTCATAGCTGTTGTTTATGTTATAAACAAATTTAGACATTACATAATAGGTTATGAAGTCTTTATCAATACTAATTATTCTTCCATTAGGTTCTTAATGAATAAACCAAACACCAATGGTAGGATTACTAGATGGTCATGTTAGTGTAGAAGTTTAATATCACTATTGTAGATAGGCCCGGGAAGGAGAATCCAATTGTAGATTTCCTCTCCAGGATCCATAATGAAAGTGAAAATAGTCTTTAAGATGATAGTTTTCCCGACGAACATCTATTTTTTGTTTTTACTAACTCTCCATGGTTCAAAAACATAAAAAAATATTTGTCCACAGGGAAATTAATGCAACACCTTTCTTCACAAGAGAAGCAACAAATTATCAAGCTTAGTGCTACCTACTCATGGATTGGGGGAGATCTTTTCTGTACTGGACTAGAATTAATTATTAGAATATGTGTATGGGAAGACAAGATGTTCAATATCTTGTGAGCCTGTCATGAAGATCCATGCGGAGTCCACTTTCTAGACAAACAAACCACCTTCAAAGTACTTCATAAAGGGTACTACAACCAATGCTCTTCAAAGATGCTGAAAGGTATGTTAGGAGTTGCGACAACTGCCAATGGATGGGGAGACCAATACAAGCTGCCAAAATTCCCTTGTAGCTACAGGTACTTATCAATCCCTTTGAAAGGTGGGCTCTGGACTTTGTGGGACCAATATCTCCCACATCAATATAGAAAAGGTATATTTTAGTTTGTACCAATTACACCACTAAATGAGTAGAATCAAAATCTCTTTATCAAGCTAGTGAAAAACCAATTGGAGATTTTATTTTTGAGGATATTTTTAATTGTTTTGGTGTCCCAAGAGAGATTGTGATAGATCAGGGAGAACAATTTATGTCAAAGTTGGTTTAGTCCATTACCTAGTAGTAACAAATAAAACACCACAAGTCCTCTCCATAACACCCACATACTAATAGACAAGTAGAATCCACTAACAAAGTGTTAGAGGATATTTTGACCAAGAATGCACAACTACATCATAAGGATTGAGAAGATAGACTTTCAGAGGAACTTTGGGCCTACAAGACCACATGGAGAAGCACCACATGATTTACCCCCTATGAGTTGGTGTATGGAAAGCAAGTTCTCCTTCCCACTGAGTTCCAAGTAAGAACCTTCATAACAATCATGCTATTGTGTATAGACTTGTTAGATGATCATAAGGAAAGAGTGGCACAACTAAATGAGTTGGATGAAATCCGACAGGATGCCATTCAACATACCATTCTTGTCCATGAATAGTGAGCCATGTCACATGGAAAATTCATTAGAAAGAACATATTCAAACTAGGTGATTGGGCCCTCCTCTTTGACTCCAGATTTAAAAACTTCAAGGGTGAGCTCACTACACGCTGGATGGGGCCATATGAGGTCAAGACTGTCTTTGATAATGAGTCGGTGATAAATAAACAATTGATGAAGATCATATTTCCTTTGTGTCGAATGGTCATAGATTAAGATTATACCATAAAACTATGTCCAAGGAAAAGTTCATTCAAGAGATGTTGCAAAAATTATAGATGGAGGTTGCGAATAGGGGACCTCTCTTACCCTCTCTAACCTTTACTTGATTTTTTCTTCCAAATTTCTATGCGTGTGTATAAAGGAAAAAATATAAAATTTATGAAAATAGTAAAAAAAAAAGAAAAAAAAGTAAAGATAAAAAAAAGTATAGTTATGAAAATAAGCTTGATGGCGTAGATAGACATGGGCTTGCTTGAAAACTAGGTTACTAGCAGGCGAGTCCATAATAAAAGTTGGCATATAGTTGTTGGCTGTACCTTCTATTCTTCAAATCATTATTTTTTAGTCTCGTGTTAGATGATGGGGGATTCATTAAGGCCTTCCTTATGAAAAACTTTGCTCCATCAACTTCAACACATTATCTGGGGTCAAAGTTAGAGATCTTCATAGTACCTAGAGGCTTTCATGCATTAATGATAGGTTCTCTCACTGAAGGCAGTGGGGATTCCTTAATGCTCCCTATTTTTCATATCTTGTAGGTGAATTGACTTCAACTCATCTATTCGTACCTCACAATATGTACTAGGGAACCTTGACACTCATTTGCATTAATGGTGAGTAGTCTCGCATTGGATAACAACATTCATTATTGGTTGGTAATCCAATGATTTCTCTCTATGTTCGACTTCAACAAAATCATTCACATAGATAGAATTGTGCCAGGATTTGGGTTTCAATGAAGATTATTTGGTTTGTGGTTCTAACAATAGTTTGCAATGTGTGAATAAAATGGGAATGATATGCAGGGCAACTAGAACATACTGATTACTTCAAAAAGAGGGGGTTATCTATTTATATAAAAAATATTTTGCTAAGGGATAAGATATCTTCCTCATTACAGAGATTAAGGCACACTTTTGTTTTGGCTCTCCACCTCCTTGCTTCATTGTTCCCACTGCAGTTATTTTTTCTCTCATAGTACTTGACACCATGATCCGATCTGCTTTCAACAATAGATGTACCTTGGTGGAAAAAATTGTTGATTAAGGTTCGTTGTCATTGATGTCAACCCTTGAAGAAAGCCCCACAACACAAAGGTTTGGGTAATGGACCCAATATTGTTTTATGTAAATATGATTCATTATTGTTTTGTCATGGTTGATAAGAAGTAAATATAGATGAACTCCAAAGTGGTCCCCTTATGGTGAAAGCCCTCACAGAAAGACGCTTTGTGGAGTAAAACCCATGCTTAATTGTGGAATAATGAGATGAAGGAAAGTGAACTTGTCACGGAAAATATCCTAGATGGATAGTGCTTGTCATTTCATTTCTGGTGGTATGTGGAACGTCACATAATTCCTCACGGTTAGAGAGTTATGGCCATGAGAAGTTGAAGACCCTAGGTTTGGGTAATGGACCCAAGTTTGTTTGATGGGTAACGGTATGATTTATGATATATTTTCAGATAATACTATTCTATATGGATAGTACATGTCATTCCTTTTCTTGTGGTATGTAGAACGTCACATAACTCCTCACGGTTTGAGAGTTATGACCTTACGAAGTTGGAGGACCCTCATATGTCATCTAGAAGCCCCAAAAGTTCAAAGTAGTCAAAGTGGTTTAAGAGATTTTAAAAGGTAAGTAATAAAGTGAAGTGATGAGTGTATTATAATTCAAAGTGAATACAAAATAAATAATTTCAATAATAAATTTAAAGGAGAAATTAGAAGTGGACGCAACCCTAAAATAAGGAAAGTGGGCCAAGTGACCTAGAAGATGTTTTTAAGGAAGCTACTTGGAGAGTATAAATAAGAGGAAAGGCTCTCTCATTTGAATCACATTGAGAATATTGAATATATATAGGTTTATGAGGTAACCAAATGATATATAAGCCAAAATTCTAAGGAAAGTGAAGAAAAGAAGGCCAAAATGCAAGGAAGGATAAATTCTTTTGATGGTGCTTTCTAAGGTATGTTATTTAAAGGCCATCTCACCATTTTCGCTATAACTTTTTTTATATAATGATTCAGATCCTGAAATTGATATGAAAGTGAGAAAACATATCTAAGTATCTGTGGTAAAAAAATCAGCTTGTGGGTCGTTGTATTTTTTGAGTTACACTCCGTGGAAAATAAAGTTTGTGGCCAGTCCTGAAACTAGTCAAAATAAGGTGTTTCGGGTAAAAACGTCATAACTTATTCATAACAGATACAAATTCAGTGAGACCAAATGTGTTGGTTAGGGTAAAATATGAAGTATTATGTGTAACATTTTTAGATCAATTCATCAAATATTTTGTGCGGAGCATGCTCTACAAGGTCGCTCTCTAGAATAAGTCAGAATTCAGCAAGGTATGCCATTTTTGCTATAACTCCTTTTCTGAGAGGTTCCAAGTAGTGAAACTTGGATTAATTGCATAAAACACACTAAAAAACATTGTGTATAAGTTTCAGATCTTTATACATTACAGGTTCAAAGTTATGATTACTTCAAGTTAGGGTTGTTGACTAATCCAAAACTAGGCATGTGAGACTAAAGAGAAGTTTGATGAAAATGCTAGTCTATTGTTTTTAAAGTTAAGGAAGGTTTGCAGGAATGTGATCATATACACCAGGTCTA